>JAZHYW010060165.1:0-34635 GCA_037355805.1 Ixodes ricinus | reverse complement strand
TAATAAAAATATTCCCACCATGTTGATTTTGTTCCAGCAATGTCATACATCTGAGAGTATTTTTAACGGCTCAGGGATGAATCTCTTATTAAAAAGGAAACGCTCGATCATGCCGTAATTATTTGAAAGCCAATAAATCGAGCCGCTCCAATGCGGTTTCAAGCCATGAGTTTGTTTCCGCAACGAAACTTCGTAGACAGTATTTTTATTGTAGTGTTTGTTTTTACATTTGTGCTGTTCGTGCACGGCTGCGATTGCCATCTTGAATTAATCTTTGTAGAGCGGATATTCACTCAGCTGGAAGTGATGCTTCACGGGCAGAGAAATCGATTTTCGATCAACTTGAATGCAGTCAAAGCCGCGACTTGCGGCAGGTGTTAAGTGTACGGATCTACGCCGTGGCGAGCTCGAAAACTTCTTGCGCTCATCCCAGCGCGCCACTTGGAGGACAGTTTCTCCAGGAACCGTAGTATATTTAAACAGCAAAATAAAGGATAGTCTTTTTTGTTTTATTTTACCTGTTTTTTTAATGCTAAAATTCCACTGTAAATACACGTACTTTCCGTCATAATTTTGTACTGTTCAGTCTTTTCCCCAGAGCGCAATCGCTCTCAGGGACCGACAATCACATTGGCCACTGCACGATAGAGCTTACCGTTCAGACCAGCGTTCCAACATGACTATCCGCACGTCGATCGGCTGCCCCTAATTCCTCAAGTGGTCTTAAACTCTTTAATGTAAAGCGGAATGTCACCCTGCGACACCCCGCCCCCTCCGATCACGGCCCGACCAGCGGCATCAATGCCCGACAGTTTACGTCATCTCATCTTGTTGTTGCACCACTGATACGCCAACACACGGTCACATCGGCGATAATTCCAGTCTTCTGTTCACTACGCACAACACTGCCATCACGATGTTGCTGCTATGTTGCTGACATGCAGAAATACAGAACCACGTTGACCGCCGGTTGGCACTCGGCACGGGAAAAACAGAACCGAACTCAGCACGGAAGGCACCCAGGCAGCCGGCAGGAAAACTTGCCTGCCTTGGACGCAGTTCCTGCGATTTCCATAACGCCGAAAACGTCGACACAGTTCCGGGTGGTTCCGCTACTATAGTTCCGCGACTGGGTCCCGCAATTCTGCGCAATCCAGAGACGGCCATCTTACCCAGTGTACGTAGCGCTGCTGGCACTGCTCCGGAACTTCGCTGTTTCTAGCGGCTTCGTTTGCTCGTTTGATTAAATTAGTGGTAAAAACGTCAATGCAACCGAAATGTTCTGCACGTTTGGACTAGAAGACAGACTTACAGGCGGCTTCGCTGCCGCTGAAGCTCAATCAACTCAACAACATTTATTTAACAACGTGCGCGACGTGCTTCGAGAAACGAAACCGAAGGAAGATCAGTCGGGAGGGCGAAAGCTTTCTCCCGTCTTCCTGAGGAGGAAAACGTCTCGTTCCTCCCTTCTTCTCGTGTCCGCTTGGAGGCGCGTCATGTACTGTACTGATGTACTGATGTACTTTGTACTGATGTACTGATGTACTGTGTAACAGTACATCAGTACATATGGCTCGTCTGAATCACCCGCCACAAATATGAATATGGTTAAAAGCTGAGATTTTTAAAGGTTAATATCTCAACAAACAAAACCCTGCTTCCGCTTGTTTTCTTCTTTTGGTGCCCTTCCATAATGGTAACTGGCTTAGGCTTATTATAAAGGAGTTATTAGCGCTAGCAAAAAAGAACTCCAGCTTTAAAACGATACCGAAATGCAACTTAATATATACAAAAATTACCGAGGAATAAAAGAATAGGATCAGCGGAACCTGTAAATGTTAATCGCTTGTATTTTGAGTGGCTGGCTATATTTTTCGTTATAAACTGGGAGTTTGGCAAGAGCTTCAATAGCAGCCATCGAAGAGCGCCATGCATCTCGGGAAATCCGGCGCGCCCTCGACATCATTGTGTCATGCACGGCCAAGTGTACCTATAGTTATGACCTTTGGCACTCGGAGGCGTGCGCAGGTGACAATCTCGCTTAGTCGAAGTACCCGAGGGTTGTAGCATATCATAGGGGGATTGTGAAGCCGGTGGAGTTGCCTCGTGTGTGTGTGATGGCCGACGACAGCGGTGGGCATGAAGGCATCAGTGAGGATGGAGACGCCGCCACATCACTAGTGGCCATGATGGTCGAGAGGCGAGTCCGCCTAGAGCCGTATTTATATGACCGGTCTGCCTTGTCGTCGTTGTCCGCAACGGGCTACAGCTCCTTCACGAATTGATCTTAAAACGAAAAAGACGCGCACGGCGACGAAAAAAAAAACGAAGGAGAAAATTTGTATTCACGAAGCGAAATTATTGTAAGTTTTGTGTAAGCTACGATGAAATCTTTCGTTAGCTCCACAGGTGTCTTACCCACTTTTTACGATTAAATCCAGATGGCCGACGACATCGCTCTCTTACATCGTCGCGACGAACAACGGGCGTTTCTACGTGTTTTGCACGTGCATTCCGACTTGAAGCAGCAAGTGAAGAGGAACAAGTACTTTAAACTGAACCAGGACGGATTGAACGCCGCGGAGACAAACGCTGGAACCACGGATATCCGAAAAATGCTACAACGACAACGACTCACCGAACAAGCGACCGCCAATGAACACTAGGCCTAGCAAGGCACTTCAACACAACGTTGCTCCGACGATCTGGCTGAAGGCTCGTTCACACTTTTGCAACCGAGTAAGACCGAGAGAGACAGAACCGGTTTTTAGGCCTCTTGCGACGTCTTAAAACCGGGTGCACTGCTGCGGAGCTGGTCCTAAGACGTCGTAAGATGATTAAAAACCGGTGTTGTCTCATTCGGTCGTACTCTGTTGCAAGAGTGTGAACGAACCTTAACCCATCTGTCCACGACCGGCTGGCGTGTTGAATGGAATATGCCCACGTTATCTTTATGAACGCTTCCCATATAAATAGTTTGAACCCTGCCCTCTATTTTCGGATGAGAAAGCAGTCTCTTCCCTTCGTCGTCCCCATTGTTCTCAGATGCAGGGGTGGCGAATGCTACCGTCGAAAATGGACACTCTCATCGATTCTCTCTCCTTTGTTGTTTGTTAAACAGCTCAAATAAATGCCATATAGATTGCCTTCGGAACATGGTAACGTACACTTTCTCTAGTGCGTCCCTTTTATTCCGACATGATGGTACGCCAAGAGCTATAGCAGATTTTGGAAGCTACTCAATGCCGGACCAATTTTCCTCTGCCGAGTGTCACGTCAGCATCGAGTTGCGATTGTTTTGTGGCCCAGCGGTTCATATAATCAATGGAAAAATATCGTTCCCAAAGCGGTTACCTAGACGCAGCCATACAGCGCCTTGCCAGGGCGGTTCTTTTCCCAGTGTTAACAGGTATTTACGCGTCCCTTGCTGACACTCTTGTAGTTCAAACGTATCTCCCTGGGCGTCTGCTCCCTCCCGCACCCCAGGTCACGAAAAACGCCGCGGCGATTTCTTTCCATGCGCGCCGCAAGCAGAACCATGTGGGCCGTCTCTTCTTATCAACGATGGTGGTTGTATTGACTTCGCAGCGATCGAGTACACGTAGCAGTCGACCAAGGCGGTTACCCTGTCATCGGCAGAGGTGGGCATTCAGGCCCGATTAAATCGACATTTCATAGCCTCGACAATACATCGCACGGAAAACTCCCGTTTCATCCCGACTGAATGGTACCGTCAGTAGGAGTGGTTGTTTCAATGTCATTACGTCTCCCACTGGAATTACACTGTCTACATCAAGTGCTATTGATGTTTTTATTACAAATATAAGCACTATTTTCAAGAGTGCGGGTACAATAAGTTAACATCAGCAATCATTTACCTATATTTGTTATGTTTTCAAACTTGCAGCTACCAAGGAGCGTTAGAAAATCATTCACTTTTTAAATTATGACACAGTATAACCTGCGATTGTTTCAAAATATAATTATGGATACAGACTGGGACTCCGTTTTCTCAAAGCAGTGCGTGAACGAAGTATACGATGAGTTTATGACTATATTTGAACCTATTTTTGCCGCGTGTTTTTCGTACGAAACGGTCATCGTTAGAAAGCGAATAGGGAAACGCTAGGTCACTCCCACTATTTAAACAATGGCATGCAAAACGATTCAGTTATACCAGTGTTACATCTCGTCAAGATACGACGATGATTTTACGGTGTTCAAGAATTATTGAAATCAAAACACATTTGCGCTAAAAAACAGAAAACAAACTCAATATCACAAGCATATTTTTCATGACTCACAAAAAAAAAAAGCGCCCTGACATTATTTGACAGTTTATAAGCGAAGTGCTTCAACACAGAAAACCAAGGTCAATAGACACTCTTTCCATATCTGGTTAAAGACTGTCAGGAATAGAGCTACTGAACCATTTGAACCGCCATTTCACTAACTTGCCTTCCGGCACCCACAATGAGTCTGCTAACTCGTCTATCCTGAACCGGGTAGATGAAACTGTTTGTCTTTTACCAACGAATGAACCAGAAGTTTTAAATGCATTTATGGGATTGAATAATAGCGAAAGCCACGACATACATGAAATAGGAATAAAACTCGATAAATTCACAATAGATGAGATAGCCCCGTTGTTTGTACGTATATTTAACTTAGCCTTGCCAACTGGCAGAATTCCAAATAACGTGAAACTTGCAAAAGTTTTCGTTCTTCACAAGGGAGGTGATAAAAATGCAGTTACAAATTATAGACCCATTTCTATCTTGCCCATATTTTCCAAAAGACTGGCGAAAGTAACTTTGCGACGTTAAGACGATTTTATTTAATTAGGCATTCAGTGCTAACCAGTGTTGTAGGCGTTACCGAAAACAAAACAACGAAATTCGTTACTCGTTGCTTGCAAAATAAAGGATCGCGACACCGACCTACGTTACCTCGAAATAAAAGGAACGCTTTACCATTGCCGATCATCAGTAACTACTTTCGCGTTAATTTTTATTTATAAATTGACGCTAACAGCGTTATATTATAATTATTTTTTGGCAACCGCCCTTTTTGACATTGAAACTAAGGGTGTCTGCGTTGTTTTTTTAAGTAGTATTTTTTTGCGTGGGGAAAAGACAGGCAACATTTTGAAGGCATATGGAATGAGTGGAATGACTTGCCGCATTAAAAGTATTAAAAACGAGACAAATTCGATGCAGCGTGACTGACCCAGACAAATGGCACATTATACTCGGTCTCAGTTAAGTCCAAACGCAGCCGACGCTATGAGTTAATGGGACGAGTCAAGCAACGTCCGAAGCTCAAGTCACTTTGCCTTCACCTTGTTGACGATTGGTTCAGCGATAATAGAACACGTGCAGCAACATGAAGAACACCATGATGGTTCCCTTTGACGCTATTTCGATGGTCCCATCACATCGTAGCATCGATGTGATGAGATTTTTGTGTTTCTACACTTTGTTTTACTTTCAGTCCAGACGCAGCGTCTGGACTGAAAGTAAAACAAAGTGTAGAAACACAGACAAAAAAAATTAAGTGTACTTCATTTCAGGTTTTTAGGAAGAAAATGTAACGAGTAACGGAACGACGTTACCCGCGACTTGCAATAAGTAACGAATGTACGCTACACGTTGCTGCTTTGAAAATGTAACGAGTGCGAGTACTGAAAAAAGTACCGCGTTACTGGCAACGCGTTACCAACAACACTGGTGCGGACTGACTCTCAGTTTGGATTTTGCAAGGGAAAGTCTACGGAATGCGCTCTATTATCTTAAAAGGAACTTACATTACGCAATATGGAACCGAAAGAATTGAGGCTATGACATTTCATTGACTTCAGTAAAGATTTCGACTGTCCTAACTATACTACGCTACTCGCAAAGCTCTGATGCTATGGTGTGCTGGGGAACTTTTCATTACGTATTCATTTGTACCTAGAGCAGCGCTAGCAGTGCGTCTCAGTGAGTGATTGTGTTTCTTATTTTCGAATCTTGCAGTTTCGTGCGCATCAGGGCGGAATGCTTGGCCCGCTCTCACTCAATGTTTAAATTAATGATATAGTCGATATTCGCCAACAATACCGTGTTATTATGTATGCTAACGACACTCGTGTTTTTGGGGTTTTTTTCCTCCGACGTTTTTCCTCCGACGAATATGAATGAACGTATAGACAACAGGAACGCTGTTTTTAAACCATTCTTCATGTGGACTAGACAAAAAAGTTTGAAAGTAAATTTTGACAAGTCAAAAGCTATTGTATATAAATCTATAGATAGGCACACTGTTAAAAAAAACTGAACAACATTGAATAAGAGCGGGTCAAGAAAACTGCCTGAGGTCAGTGTGGAGTGTATTGCTTTTTTGTCTGATCTTTCAAACTTGATTCAACGCGAATCTATAATCAGCATGACACACCAGGAATTATTTATCGTTCCCCATTCCCTTTCAAATTATGCACTTCAATCTCTTGTTCTTAGCTTGCCCACATTGCTTAACAAGTTCGTCCTCGACCTCAGTGATATTCATTGCTTAAGTAAAAAACAGCTTGCATATATTTTGTTTAGGTAACAGTGTTGT
This sequence comes from Ixodes ricinus, assembly GCA_037355805.1. Taxonomy (NCBI): domain Eukaryota; kingdom Metazoa; phylum Arthropoda; class Arachnida; order Ixodida; family Ixodidae; genus Ixodes; species Ixodes ricinus. The sequence goes on along the minus strand of JAZHYW010060165.1, from coordinate 28,038 downwards.
TGTTTCATTTTATGATTGTATTGTGTTGTGTATATGCTGGGGCACCAGACATAGTCAAGCTTCTGGAAGTTTTATGTCCGGTGTCCCCGGCACAAATATTTTCTAATAAAGTTTGAAGTTAAAATCTACAGACCACGATCGTGGCCAAACTAGCCCAAACCTGCATGCTTTACCGGAAAGGCCGCCTGAAACTGAAACCAGTTGTGGCCAACTCTGCTGCGACTTTCTTCACCAAAGTGCCTCGGTGCTTCCAGAGGTTTCCCCAGGAATTGAAATTAGGGAAGGTTCTAAACATTTAAGGGGGGGGGGGGGGCATTGGGAGTAGATGAGTCGTTGCGAATTAGAAAGGTGACTTCAAAAACAAAAACAAAGGAGGGTGTACCCTCCCCCCCTTAGGGGGTGTGAAGGAAAATCACTAAATACTTCGTTCAGGCTTAAGTAACCTCAATGAGTGAGCGTTTATCCCGTTCAGGCGCTGCTCTTACTGACCTAATGTCGTCACGACATTCCATCCAAGCTTCAGAGACATTCACCCGGCTGTTCTTGATTATCGCTTTATTCAGTTTAAAATACGTTTGCATGCACTTTTCTACGAAATATTGGTATCGGTGAGGTCCCATTTTAACCGGCTTTATGTTCAGGCAGAAAAATGAGCTCCGAAATTGGTTTTCCGTACACCATTAAATAGTGTTAATAAGCTTTTATACCCAAGTTTTTGTTTTATTCTAGATTATAAAAAGAACTCTAATTTGTGTAGTATTTGAGAAAACTTTGTATCATGACGAAAGTGAATAATACTTTTGTTTTAATTACTGCAATTTTAGTTACACTCCTATTGCTCGTTGCTAAATTTGTTATTTTTGGACGCCCTAAATAACACATTTTATAACATTTTATTTTATTGTAAATTATCCATATGACACAAAAAACCGGTGAAAGTGCATATTTTCAGGAAAACAATGAACTGTAAAATTATTAGTCTTAATTAACCAAAAATATTAAAAAGTATAAAAATATATATATATTAGGATCCCTGCTAGCCCTGCTGACAAATCTCAAGCGACCTTTGCACGGAACGGTCAGTGTTCCTAATACAAATATTTTAAATCGCCTCATCCATGGGATTAGCGACAGTCTTCTCAAAAGCGAACCTTGTCTAGACGGCACGAATTGGATCGATCGCGGATATTCTTGAGGTTTAGGAGAGGTAGCGTGTTAGGCATGAAACTAAACAATCAATGAAAGCAACAAGCATAATATCGATTCAAGATTTTGTACAAGGGAACCAACAACAGCTTGACTATTCAAAGCTCGTGAAAAGCACCCTTTCCCCTAGGTAACGTCATCACACTCGGGTTGCGCCAACTCAGCTAATTGACCCGATCTCGCATCACTCCTGTTCAATACCTCTCATGCGCTTCATCACTGCGATGACGCCAGAATGCTAGTGCGCGGACTTTGATTATTAACGCGAAAGCCTTACTTGTCCAATTACGCGAAAAGCCGTCGGCGTTGTCCCCGAAATATGGTCATAAAACTACGTCATCAAGCACGCGCCTCAGAAATGGAACACAAAGAAAAGCACAGCAACCCAGATGCTCTGTCACGGAAGCCGTTGTGAAGCCGGCGAGGTTCGCCGCGCCTGCGCAGTGGGAGCGCGTGATGTCACCGCTTGAGCGCCGTATGCGAAAGGAAGACGCGGCGACGCTGATTGTGGCAGTCTTCAGTAGTCTTCAGCGATTTCTTAGGTGGTGCGGACCAAGCATGCAAGAGAAATTTGTGAAACTGTACTGGCATATTTATTTTATTCATTTACACCTACACATGCTGCGCTGTTAGGCATTATGCATAAAAAACACGCATATAAAAAAAAAAACATCGACACTGCACCTTTCTAATATATTGTAAAAACGTGCACTATTAGCGACATTGATGACTCCTTCTGAGAGCACAATCCCGGATAGTATAAATAAAAAATTAAAAAAAAGAATTAGCTATTGGTTGAATTTATTGTGCGATCTTATTCAGATATCACCCTTCCTATTTCTTCTCCCTTGTTTGACCAAACGAAAGAAATAATGACGACAGGCATGAAACGGGGACCAGTTTGCAAGAAAATTTGAAATATAATGTTGATTTCTTTTGTTTTAAGCTTTCGTCTTTTTCTTACAGATTGCGCTCATACCTTAGCAACGACTACGAGGGCAGTCCTCTGTATTGTGGGAAAAGTAAGAATTTTTACTACAATCATCGTTCTTTCGGCGATGCATCCACCTCATGTAGCAGTGGCCAAATGACCATTTAACTCGCCAGACATAATGTCCTATGAAGTGCATCAACGAAAAATCTTAAGCGGTTTCGGTGTCCTTTCTTATAATTTGGTTATCCGCGCTTGAATGAATATCGCCATATTTAAAAACCAAAGCGCCGCCGTTTATACACATGCATCAAGTACGCCAATATCATGAGTAAACGAGGCATAAAAGAAAAAAACAAATTAAGCTTAAAATGGAAAGAGTGAAAGGGAGCAGGTTGTAAATTGGCCGCCGTTTTCTTTGTTGCGCTACTTTGTCTGAAGCGAGCACTCAGCCATCTGCGTCGTAGAGTGGCGAGGAGATTGGATCCGCCTCACTCGCTATGCGTCCTGGTAACGCTTTTCAATCATCCTGGTCTGCGGCGATTAGGGTCGGTCAACCACAGGCCGTCGCTCTAACAGAACATGCCGCTTCTCTTGTAGGCACCGGTCTGTACGTCGTGTTATATCTCTATGTAATGTGATCTCGTATATCAGCACTATGGGTTCCTTGTATTTCTATTGTTCTTATATTTGTGTTTACATCGGATTTCTGTCTGATCTGATGCATTGCGTTGTATGCCAACCAGAACTTGTATTTTAACTCATGATTCTATTTCCAGACCGTAACTCGCCAAAGAAAAGAAATTCATTCATTCATTCATTTGTTTATTTTTTGCTCATGAGCAGCTGATATCTTGGTAATTATGCACCGTAGTACTTGGGTGGAACTAATTTAGATGAGTCCTGGATTTTTTTTAAAGCCTTTAGTCGACATCTTAGAAAAAAAGAAGACAAGAGAAAATTATCTTTGGCTTCCAGATTTAAAAAAAAAGTAAACAGAAAACGATATCTTTACTCTGGATTTATTTTGTACGCTTTGACAAATAACCGAATGGAATTCGCGATTATTTATTAAAAAATGTACAGTATATTAAAAAAATAATGTGTACACAACGAGAACTAACGCTAAATATATTTTTAGATGTCTACGAGAGTCGATCCATCTATTTTATTGCTACGTGAGCTCCTCAATACCAGCCACACTCGCCAGTGGCGTTGGCGATCAACGAGGACACGCATCGAATCAACCGTCGACTCGTAACACTAGACCCACTCCCAAAAGCACCCGTCAAGTACCAGCATCAGCAAAAGGCGGGCGGGCAACAGCGCGCGCAGTCCTCGAAACACAATCCAACGGAGCACGAAACACGGCGTGTCAAGCGTGCGTGACTGTCTCGCCACAAAGCAGCTCTTCGCTGTACTTCTCACTTGCCCGGCAGATGACGACAACAAAGCGGACAAAAACGAAAACCTAGGGAGGTGTAAAGGATCGACGCCAGAGGTAATGGTTCGTGCGAGTTTGCCGCTTAACCCGCTCTACAGGGTACACATCCTCCCGCAGAATGGCTCCTTGCAAACGTCACTGACAGCGGTTAGGCGATCTCAGCGGCATTGCCGCACCCGTACACGGAAGACATCAAGCGGCGTTAAGTAAACAGTGCAAAAAGAAGCGACCTATAGGAACCAAGAAAAGCAAACAAGGCGAATAGGCTAACCATCTTCCCCCTGACAGCCGGCGTCCCGCGCCGCCACAACAGACCGGGTTCTTCCATTAATCCAACCGCTACGACGAGGCCTCCCACTAAGCACATTGCGATGTTGGCTTCTTCCAGTCCTTGCCCCCTCGCTGAGAAATCGTTCGTATAAGCGACGTGCTTCGGTAATTGTGTTAATGCTGGCCCTATAGTACGAACGCCGCAACGCGATTAAACGCTATATATATCGCTCGGTTTGAGTGCCCAAAAAACACGGCGGCTTTGTGGTGTTTGTAGGCAGTACACGCTCGACGGCGCGAAATGGTTGACTCCTTTGCAGTTGTTGGGCGCTGTGGTCCGCTGGTGATGATTTACGGCAGCCGCTTCACGGAGAGCGTCGTCAAACCACTAGTAACGTAGGGAGGGGGGGGGGGTAACGCGTTTAGCGGGTAAGAAAATGGCGAGGTGGATGTAGTCAAGCGAGCACTTCAAGTGTTCCATCTCTGACTAAAAGAACGCGAGCAAAAGAAAAACAGTACGATTTAATCATGAAAGATACAGCTGTCCGTAGGAAAAGGTTAGTTTGTGTTGTCTTATTTGTTGAAGGCATTTGTATTCTGTCAGTTTCGTATGTGCTAAAATAAAAGTAGCGCAAAATCGAGAACGCGTGGATAAGTGCACTTTTGTGTTCTGCTGATACCAGCTGTCAGCGCATGTTCGTGTTCTGAAATAAAACATTAGACAAGTTTCATACGCATATCTCACCGAACTACGTAAGAATTGTCAACGTTGCAGCTTCTGAAACATCGAGGAATAAGCAAAGGCATATCTTTAGATACTTAACCTTATCAACTAGAGCTCTTCATGTATTTCCCTCATATTTGTGAGCTATCCAGAGCTCCTGGGTTTGAAGCGCGCTTTTTTAGCGCAATCACCTGGTCCGTGAAAATTTACAACCTTTTAAATCCGCAATCCTAAGAGTGTAACCTTTGCTGCCCTGTAAGCTCCAATAAAATATTTCTCGGCCGGTTTGAGGTTGCGTGACCTGCTCCGTGGGAGAAAGTCGCTAGCGTACCAGCCGATTCCGCTCAGCAGTCGTAAGCCGTGCCTGTTATTTGTGAGAAAAATGCCTGTCGTTTTCTTTAATTTTCGCTTAAGACGAGAAATAAAGAAACTTTCATTCTCATTAAATGTAATGTAAGTAAAATCTTCATTTAACTTAGATTACAAGCCGGTTTACTTCCTGCGTGAAAAATTAGACTCGAATAATCGAAGTGAGGACGGATTTGCAGCAGTCATTTCCTTAGAACGCTAGGTGTCTTTGGCTTATTGCATGCATGGAGCCGTTCACGTGACTTTAAAATCCATTTTGCGGCTATTAATGCGAAAGCATTAACTGAACCATGGAGCGAAGCCGGCGTCGTCTGTGACTGCTAAAAACGGCTCCTAAATTCCGTGTGTAGCAGCGAAAACTGGCAGCTAAATTCCCATTGGCTTAGTTAACAGCAGCTAAATTCCCATCGGCTGAACGAAACCGCACCCAAAGTATCATTGGCTAAAAGCATAGCAACGCAGATGCTTCGTCATGGAAGCGAGCGGTGTGCTCAAGGTCAGAGAAGACACAAAGAAAAGAATAGCAATGCAGATCCATCGTCACGGAAGCCGTAGAGGCGGCGGGGGTGTCGCACCTGCGCAGTGGAGGAGCGTGATGTCACCGCCGGAGCGCTATGCCGCGCCGAGCTTCGCACTCCCGCCGCTGCCTCATCCAGCGGCGCAGCAGTAACCAGCGAGCCAGAGCCGTATATTGGGAGAGTCTGGCCAATGGGTGTGGCGAAGAAGGCGCTAGAGAGGAGACACGCGGAGGAGAGGGAGGAGAAATGCCGAAAGAGCGATACAGAAGATACAGGAAGGAGGGAGCAAAGAGGAGACGACCGCCATTTTGACGCAACACGCTTTCCGTACAAAGCGCTGTTGAAGCTACGCGTCGTCTGCTACGGGCCGACTTATTTTTTGCCTGAATAAAAGTTTGTGGTCAGACCTCAAGAAAACTTCAATTGTTAGCTTTTTAACCCACCGAGGAATAACAGTATGTCATTTTCTTGCCAGAGCCAACGATGTAAATGGAAATAACCAAAATTTAGGTGCCGATCCCATGGATTCCACCGAGCAAATGAATGAAAGTGGCGGCCATCCCCGCTCAGCTGGGAGCAGCGGGGAGTTAACGCGCATGCGCTCACGCCTCTTGCTCTGCGTCGCGGGCTGATTGACACACTAGGAAGGGGGGCGTCATGGCGGCGAGATCATAAAGTGGCCAAACTCTCCCAATATACGGGTCTGCAGCGAGCCAGGGTGGTCTGCGCGGCGCACTGCCGCATTTCCTGCCGGCGCTGCGGCCGCTTTTGGCGGCGTTCAATTGGACATTAATGCTTTGGAATCCATGACTTATAAGAAGTGCTTAGGTGTCCTCGGAATTTTTTTAATCGCAAGGAGAGATACCCCCATATATCGGCAGATCAGCCCTGGGTGATAGTATACCGTTCCAAGGCACAGCCACACGTGCAACCTCTACAATCCAGAGGCTCTAATCTGCAGACTTGGCGAAAAAGTGGCAGTCAAATCCCTTGCCCACTTTTTCGCCAGGTGTCTGATAAAGGGGCCGAAGGTTCGTCAAGCTCTCGATGAACAGCTTTTTCCTCGGCCTCCTCCATCGATGATCCATCGTTGATAGAAATATAATGATTAGTATTATTATTATGATTAACATCTGCAATGCTGAACAAAGCACCGGCGCGAGAGTGTGGCTTAGAAAGGTATAAAAAATATTTCAAAAGCTCACCTGAATTTGTGGCATAATCGTATATCACAGCAAATACAGCATCCTTCGCACGCGACACGGTTACAGCCGTCCATCAATTTTGAGCAAATTGATCTCTCTGTATTTCACTTCTTTTTCAAAATGGAAAATTGCTAGTCTTTGGTATCTGTAAAAACAAAATTGCTACAGAGAAAAAATTACCCCAATCAGTCGCCAGCTCCATCGCTCCAGAAAATCGCTCACGACTCGGACGCCCTTTCGAAATTTAAATACTAAACTTTAACAACTGTATGTATCTAAAAACGGGATGTGTGATTTGGTCTTTCGTGCTGGTTGTCCACCTGCCACAAGCGTTGTCTTAATTCTGGTAATTCTTCACCGCATCATCGAACTTCTAAATTCTCGAAATCAACTACTTCAAAACCAGCAATTGGCTACTTTTTGTGAGCAACTTTCTGTTGCAATTCACTAGTAAAGAGGGCGCGTGTATAGCTTTGGTCAGCCCTGGAGGAGCGCAAGCGCACGTGCGAGCATAGCTTTAACTGCAGTGCCTCAGGGGACTGCCCGTGAAATCACACGTTCAAGAGCAAAAAAAAAAAAAATCTACGACATTTCAGTTTTTTTTTTATGTGAATGTATCTATGTTGCTTAAGCCCGGTTCACATGGTGTGACTTTACTTGCAATTTCGCAGTTGCGCCATGAGAAAACGCCGCTTCCATCACGCTTCTTTTCCCCCACAATCGTCACAACTATGAAGTCGCAAGTAAAATCGATCCGTGTAAATCCAGCATAAAGGTGTTTAAAATTAATCGAAAATCGCTTGGAAGTGGGAGGATGCGAAAATCGTTCTAAATTATCTTCCAAAAACCAGGGTATTTACTGGATGAAAATATAAGATATGGTTTCGTCGAAAGCCTATCTAAAATATCTGCGCAATAAATACCTGCCCGTTGTTCGCTTAAAAGGAATGGTGTGGAACTATTTTTTTCCTTGCTTCAAAGGTTGTGCGATTTCCTTTGGCACATGTGTTCCCGCCTTAACAAATGATCCAATGATCTTCCTTATGCCAACTCACAGTTTGCACAAGAGACAGGCGCATTTATTAGCAGACAGCCAGCATTATCAGCATCTAACGACGTACGTTGAACGTCACAAACGACTTCTGGAGCCGCATCTTTTTGTATGTTCATAAATCCACGAGCGAATTGCACAGACTCACAGAAGATGCAACCGATACAATTTGCTCTCGTAAAATCACTACCGCGTGATGCACGTTACAGATCCCAGGTTAGTGGACGTACTGCACTAGATGAAGTACATACAGACCAGACATGAGACCTCTTTTCAGGCAGGCCGCCTGCTGTCTTAATATTCATATAACAAATTTGACTTTACATCTGTTAATATTTGAACTACGCAGTGCGAGTGGATGTTCCGGTCTCGTAGGGGCTGCAGATAGGTCACGTGAAAGGGATTTCATTTTAACAGCGTTTGACATCGAGCGAGTTACCACTGAAAACGACCGGCACCCACGTCTTTTGAAGCATCTCAACCTGTGATGGAGAGGTTTTAGTTAATCAGTATGAGATCGTTCCATCCGTTCTAAAACATGGTGCTTGATTTTTTTTTTATGGAGGACGGAAGGTCAGGCAGAACGATTATACGCCATTCGACGTCTATTGTTGTAAAAATTAAATAACACAGAGCATTGAAAACGTTAACGGAATACAAAAATAATCACAAAAGCTAAAGCAAAATTTTTAAAAAAGGCAGAATATTTGTTGTGCCTCTGATAAATGTTTAAAAAAAACATTTAACCTAACAAAAATTAAGTTTTTAAACGTTTTGCCCCCCATGCGGGAGGCATGTTAAATACACACAAAAAAAGGAATGAAGTACTACGCAAGAAAGTTGACATATATAAGCGTAATCTTTTTACACGTCCTGCACATTTCTGCTTAGAGAACGGTCCTTCAGCTGATACTCGTGTCGACACCACTTGCAGCAGCACAGACTTTGGTATAAGTGTCCACTTTTTGCTTCACTTTTTATGATTATGTTGTCGGCTCCTTTTTTTCTCGATCAGTGGCAGCTGTTGTGCTGTACTGCTGTTACCAGTGCATATTTTTCGCTTTGTTTATAACGTTTCTTTCCTTTTATTTTGTAATTACCTGAATAGGAAGGAAGAAATTAGCATAAGAAGCAAAAATAAATTTCCAGGACATGGGATGTTCGGATGTAGATAACTTTGCTCAACGTATAACTTTAGTTTTTAATCTCAGTTTAAAAAGAAAAGCTGGAAAGTAAGTTGTTTGAATGAAACACAGCAAGGCGAGATTAAATCAAGCTATGAAAAGATACTGGAAAAGAGGAGAAATGATTAATGCGTGGCTTGCGGGCTTGCTGGTTTATACTTAGTCAAATCAACACAGCGCACAAAAAACGAAGACGAAGTAGAATGGTGTACACAATACAACCGCTAACTCTCAACTCATGTTATAATTAAAAAAAACGAACAACTGCATCATGTACAATCAACACGTGTCCAGATAAGTGAATCCCATGCTATGCAGAGAGACCTAACTTCGGCTTACGCAATGCTCCAGCCCTTCTATTTTAATGTGTACGCCTCTAAAATTGCTCTAATCGACATGTCCCCGCCCCTTCCGGCAATTCTATAGGTAATCTGGAAGAGTACCTGCAGGAAAACGATGAATTGTCGGGAAGTAGGTTGCAGCGCACTTACGTTGACGATGCCAGACTTGAAAGGTGTAGTCCGTGATATATGTTGACACGGGCATGGCAACCACTCAAACACAAAAGCGAGAAGGAAGGTGTCCGTGAAGATTCAACACGATGTAACAAAAGCTGGCATTTGTAGAACCGCACACTAAACGCATCACAATAAATTCTTGGGCTTCTTTGAAGAAATCGCTTGTTGCCGATATACGGGTAGGACTTTTCGAATTTACTGCAGACGCAGAATCCACAGCAGCCACGCAGAGCGCGACACACGCCAAACTAGGTCCGGCAGCCACGCTTTCAGCTTAGGGAGAGAGAGAAAAGGAGAGAAGGAAAGGCCAAAACGGGAGTGCACACACAAAAGGCTTTTCTTCTGGGGCATCCCAACCAGCACATGGTTTTGATCCCAACAATGACCACAACGAGAGGATTTGTCACTTGTACCCAAGGTTTATAGAGCAGTGAACGCTATATGTGGCCTTGGGCTTCAGGCAGGTGCCGTGTTCTGCATACATGGGTAAATTACTTTCAAAATGTAATTTAATTACAATTACAATTACCTTGCTCCAAAAGTAGTTTAACTACAATTACAATTACTACTATGTGAAAAGTAATTAATTACAATTACAAATTACTTTTAAAAGGTAATGCAATTACTTTACAATTACTTATTTCTGAGAGCTACCCACCTTGGGCCATATAACTTTAAACGAGTTATATGGCCGCTGTATAAATGTCACGTGTTGTACTTTTCTTCTACTAAATTTGTTAAATGAATTATAGAACTTAACAGTTTGGAGTAATGAACTCCTGCATTCTTATATTCTCAATAAATAAAAATAAATTATTTTATATTTTTATTTTATCTTATAACAAGCTCTTGACAGTCTCAAACCGCGGTTTGTAAAGTTTTGGAATCTCGTCCAATCAGGTTGAGAAACGGTTGAAAGGGTTAGGGCTTGGAGAAAACAGTAAATAATGAAAATTTATGCAAAAAGGCAGACGAGGATTTGGAGAGGGAAAAGCAGTGTAGCAAGAACGGTTGGAAGTAAGGTGGGGTGAGTCGTGTTAAAGAGACCTGCTGCTTCTTCGCCTCGATGTTACAGTAGCACAACTTACTGTAACGTGGTACCAACAGACGAGCTAGAGAAGAGGGACGTGAAGAACTCATAAAGAAAAGAGAATAATTTCATGGACAATAAAAATCTCCAACCTTGACTGAAATATGTAAGCGAATATGCTAGCGACGAAGACGCCTAAGGAGAACCGTAAGGAGAACCTCGAACCTCCACGCCTCGACCGGATGTTGTCATCGGAGCCCAACCTGCTCGACTTCGAACCCCGATGCCCCCTGATGGGAATGAGAAATAAGAGAGACCCTTAGGAACACAGCAACAGGAAGCGAACGAGACGAAGAGACAGATTTCAACTGCAACAGGAACGAAAACCTACGTGAATGTAGCCCTCATTTATCAAATTATTTCTCAACATTTTTTATTAAATCGTTTTACAGTCTACAAAACCGTTCATTCCGTTCTATTCCAGCCCCTCTTTTCCATTCCTCCTTTCCCTCCTTTTGAGCAGGTTGGGATACGGGATACTCTCTCTCCCTTGTCGATCTGGCTGTACTGTCGTCCCCGTGGTCAGGGGAGGAAAAGCGCCGGCGCCGCAAAATCTTGCAAAGTAATTGTAATTGTGCCTGAAATTTTACAATTACTGATGCTAGAAAGTAATTAAATTACAATTACAATTCCTTTTAGCTAAAAGTAATTAATTACAATTACAAATTACGAGGAAAAGTAATTAAATTACAGTAATTCAATTACTGTAATTGAATTACTACCCAAGTATGGTGTTCTGCCTTATCACCAGCTTCTAGACTGTGGGCACGTGACCCTAACCGGAGACACGACTGGCCTAAAACACGCATAGCGTCTACCTTACTATCAATACCGAGTGAACAGGACAGCTTTATGAAGTCCATCCACACTTTGAACTTCCAAAGAAGCTGTCCAACCCGAACGTGACCCAAAACGATCCAAGTTTGAAGATACTATATTTTACGCCGTATAACCCACATTATATTTTTAATGAAAAAATAAGCGCGACTATGTTTTGCACACGATGTCCACAAACAAATAGATAAATAAATAAATATATATTTTTTACCAATAAATTCGAAATTATGTGTACACTGTTAGGTTCGCGTTTTTAATCTTCAATTTTTTTACGAAAGAGCTACACATAAAAGACACCGCGGACAGCACATCTTCCGACTTTCAACACATGATGAATCGCCGACACACGCAAACGGAAGATTGCGATGCTGCGCGAACGGTTTTTAAAGATGCTGCGTAGGGTACTCCGAGCGCAACGGCTTCGCAGCCGTTCGAAGGGAAAATTATTAGGGACGACGAAGTAGCGTCTTGCATCTTCAGTAAGCTAACGGTTCGTGTTTCCCCACTAAATTTAGTGGGAAAGCATGAACAAAATTAGTTTCACTGCTAGATTTAGCGGGAAAATTGACGTCACGTGAAATAAGCACCAATTCAATTTCCTGCTAAATTCAGTGGGGCGGTTACACCGATGCCGACGGCGACGCCGACACCGCTTAACGCGGAAACGGGTGCCTAAAAGATGCGATCAAAAATCCATTATTTGATCAACTCGCTTTCCGATCTTATGCACTTCGTCATATTGTCACACGTCAAACATACAACCAAATTTCATTCGTCTTTCAATCTTCAAAACGCTGCAATTGATTAATTGGTCTAAATATCTGGAATAAGTTCACTTTAAGCATGTTAACAATAGTTAACCAATGACATGAGACTCATGCAATATAGATCAATCAACTAGTGTCTTGGCGAGTACATATGACTTCTTGCTTGCACGATTGAAACGGGCCCATATATCATTATCAGGGGATATATTTTTACCCATTATATGTCGTGAACGGGCTAAATATGGCAGTATTTGAACTTTTATACAGCGGTATATGGCTGTATTTGCACGCGCATGTGGCGATCTATCGTCATATCTACGCACTTATACAACCACGTATGGCAGTATTTGCCTACCCATATGGCAATATCAGGCCGTATCTGCTCCCATATATAGCGTTTTAGGGCCATATCTGACTCCTTATATTATCATATATGGCCATATATAAAATATATTAGGGCTAGATATGACATTTTCGTACGGGGATCCACAAACATGCGCAACACCAACGCCTAGAGACATCTCAACAAGGGCGCTTTCTCCTCGACAAGCATCAATACGACAGGTCCAGTCTCCTACCCTCCCCCCCATCCCCACCCTTCCCCCACCCTTCCCGCACACGGCCGCTTCCCCCCCTACCCTTTCCCGCACACTGGGACTCGCTTCCAGACATAAATATCCTCCCGGTCCCACAGGAAATGTCAACCGTAAACCACCAACCCCGCCGCAAGACCCGCGCCCACCTGGTACTCGCCCGTACACCACCAGACATAGACGTATACTAAACAGACGCGAGCCACACACCAGCCTGAAGCAGAACGGCACTTGTCGGACCCTGCTCCTTCTCGTCCCGTGACCACGTAGGGGTTCCCTCCCTGACAGCCGCAGAAATTTTAGCTATCGCCGAAGTCATTACAAAACACACCCACTCAACCGATCGAAGTCTCATCCGCACAGACAACAAAGGTGCGTGCCGCTGTACACCCTAACCTACACGTCACACTCGAATAAGTACGCAGGCCACCAGGGCCTGGGGAGTAATCAAAGAGCGCACGCGCTCTCCCGAGCGAAATTTAACCCTGGACCTCCCACACTCTGGCCAAAACCGTATGATCCGAAGACACCCTGAACGCAAATGCACAAGGAAAGCAGAGTCATGCTGCTTAAACTCAGAGAACACATAACCACACTCTCGCTGACTCCGATTCAGCCCAGCCGACACCACATTCATCAGACGGGTGCAAACACAAACCCTCATGACACCACATTGCACCCTCTTCCTCCAAAGACATTCCGGCCGGCCAGTGTGCCCACACTGTACCGGCTACCCTTCCAATACACACTACCTGTGTGACTGTACCAACGCCCACACAACATACAACCTCCTCCTTTCTGCCCTCCCTCAACAGCAAGGCCCTCGGAGCTGGACACAATGGATCAACCCTCTCAGGGTTATGATGATAATGCAATTAATGCAAAGGTGCAAGCAAGCTGGACAAGAATGACGATAATAATACCTGGAGAAGGGGAGACAAGGGGGACAAAGAACGAACACAAATTTCAAAAGACAGCTAGGTGACGGGTGCGCGACCGAAAAGATCCGCCTGTCCTGGCATCCAACCAGGGATCTCTCCATTCCCAGTGGAGCGCTCAACCAACTGAGCTAACCAGGAGTTATACGCCAGTAGAGCAAGCGGGTTTTATCAGCTGCCACCAGTCTAAACCAAGAAGGGTGAACGGCCTGCATTTGTTAAGGTTATGATGATAATGCCATTAATACAAAGGTGCAGGCCAGCTGCACAAGAATGACGATAATAATACCTGGAGAAGGAGAACAAAGGAGACAAAGAACAAACACAAATCTCCAAACACAGCTAGGTGACGGGTGCGCGACCGAACAAATCCGCCTGTCCTGGCACGCAAACAGAGCCTCTCCATTTCCAGTGGAGCGCTCTGCCGACTGAGCTAACCAAGAGTTATACGTCTGTAGAGCAAACGGGTTTTATCAGTGCTGGAGACCAGGCTCTGGCCCCTCCTTGTCCAACACTTCCAACACCTACTCGGCGAAGGGTGGTAGGCTAACACAACGAAGCACCGTACACGGGAATAAAATAAGAAACGTTTTTTTTTCTCTCTCTCTCTTTCTTCTTTCTTTGAAACATGCGATTGGCTTCCGGGCCTCGAACGCTTTTTAACGTCGCGCTTAGGGGGACTCCTCGGGGTTGTTCTGGAAGATTCTGGCGTGCGGAACGCCCCAGAACGTCCAGAGGGAACCCTGAAAGCCACTCGGCCTTTCACAAGCTACCGCCAGAATGTCTATTCGCGCAGTATTCGTCTGCATATTCGGCCACCTTATGTGTCGTTTATACGTCTGGGCGGTCAGAAAGTCATTCCTTCAACTTTTCAAAAACGTTTACGTTAAAACTGTTCCAAGCTAATCTGATCAAACATCTTAGTTATATTGCAAAATGCCCGCGCCCCTTTCAAGTTTCAGCCAGTTGTCTATAAAACTGGATAACTTGTATGCAAGCTCGTAGTTAACTATTTTCGGGCGTTTTTACCGTTTCTCTAAACTCCACATGAAGAGCTTCCCTCGACAGCATGTACTTCATCAGTAATGCGCAGTTTACTTTTGCGTAGCACCCCGCCTGTTCTGGATCTAACCTGGCAAGAACATCAGCTGCCTCTTCCGGCACCACGCTCGGAAGCCTTTGAAGAAGACCCCTCTTCAAACCCCTTTTTCGTGCAGGTGTTCTCGAGATTGGTCAAAAGTAACCGCAATTCGCTACCCACAGCGAAAGGCCGAAGAAATCTTATCATGTCACAGTTGACCTCCATGGGGGCTCCAACAGCTGCCTTCCGCTGTTTGATTTCCAATCGCTGTAATTCTGCGTCTCTTCCCCTCTGTAGGCGTGTTTCTCGCCTGATCATAGCATCGGCAATCTCGTCCTCTGTCTCCATAGCTTAAACCTTTTCTCACCATGTCTGACTTTCGCATAGCCTTGCTATATACAGGTCGAGCTCGTCATCTACGGCTATCAATTATACTTCAAGCTGGTCACCCAAATCTATTTCAGCCAGACACCGAGCAAGAATCCCGCTCTGGTCGCCTTTCCCATCTTTGCTTTACCACGAAAAATACCACCATCTGCGTACCAGAGATACGAAGTCAAAGCCTTTCCGGACCGCTGCCGCAGAGCTCCCGAGGGTCCGCCATTCCATTGCTGCCACCAGCTTATGCATTTGGCCGAGCAGGCTCCAGGCCACGGCGAGATGAGAGTACAGGAGTCGGGCAAATCGGCTTTAATTCCGAGGCAGACTCACCGCCAGAAGAAAAAAGCGGCATGCGATGGCGCTATATTCCTTTTATAAGGTTCGCCGCCACTTGAAAAATAAACAAACAAAAAAATTAAGTATCCAATCCACGCTGTGAAGGTGGTTGGGCAGCGAAGCTGTGGTGTCACCTATAACGATTGCCCACTGCACTATTCACCCTTTTTATGGAAAACGTCACCAGGTGGTGCTCCAGTCTTCGACGTGCCACAGAACTTCCGGTTTATAAAAGGAATGAACAAAGGCCACCCCAACACCGCTGCTTGAAATGTAGATGACACGTTTAACCACCAATTTTCCAGGTGAAAGTCAAAATAACGAAGGAGTGCGAGATCTGTTAAAATGTTTCGAATATTCTTGTAAACCAACTTGCCAGTGCCTCCTCCAAGAAGTACTATCATACTGCCAAAGGCCCTCGTTAAATCTCCAACTTTGTTGTCCGTGTAACATTTATGCTTTCTAGCACTGGTGAGATAAGCCAGCTCAGCGGGCTTGAAAAGAGGGTTCGTCCAGAAGCCGCCTGGCACGCAGTTCATGTTTGTAAAAAAAGTGTCTATATCAAATTATTGACGAAATAAACGTAAATGCACTGTACCAAAACTTTTTTTATAAATGAAAGACTTCGTACCCTGCCGTTGCAGCGCAAGCTTATGCAGCCCCAATCTTTACCACGTAACCTATGCGTGGAGCGCAACGCGCTTATCACCGTTCACGTTCGCCTCATAATCTATCACCTGGTTTTGACACTTGTTTTGTGGTTTTCTTATTGAAAAAAGTGTCAAAACCACATGATAAATGATAAGACGTGCACGAACGGTGATAAGCGCGCGCGTGGGTTTTTTGCCGACGGGCGCAAAACAATCCCACATGAGATTTCTATACAGCTTGGCTGTAACAGTAGCGCGGAAGGTAACGCTTCCATGCCCTTAGTAGAGAGACACCATTCACGGAGCGATTCCTTGGAAGGGTCGATAATAACTACCTGCTCCTGTGCGCACCCTATAGTCATTGTTTTCGCTTCTCCGCATAGCTCCCCGGCAAAACTGTACTTGTAGAAAACTTTCTGTGGTATTTCAAAAAAACTGAAGAGTGCGGGTGCACAGCTTAAATCGACGTTAAGGGTGCTCGAGTGCCTATGCGCCCATAGCTTTGACTGCAAAGCCACAAAAAGGTGTACACGAATACACAGCAGTGATTACTATCCCCGACAATCTTGGCTAGTAACAACCGCATTCACTGCCTGTGACGCATCTGAAGTGGTTAACAGCTAGTAAAAATTTAGTAAAGGCCATAGAGTGGCAGTAACTGCTGCAGTTACTATCTTTTTACAATATTTTTTAAGAGCGTACGGGCAGAGACGTGGCAGCACTGTCTCTATTCATACCATCAGGCGCACCTAAAACGTTCACATAGGAATCCTGGGCTCAATCTGCACTCCTGCCCATTTCGATGTGGATGAGTATCGTCCCGGCGTACTGTCGTGTATATTTCCCGCCTGATGCACGTTAAAGACCCCAGGCTATCAGTGGCACTAAACTGGCGAAATTTCTCATCCAGAGCGGAGACCCCAGACCACCGCTGATTGATTAGCCTCCTGCTGTCTAAACGTGCACACAACACAATTACTTTTAGAATTACGATACTGCAGAGCGCGCGCAAGCGGTGCAGCCTTATGAATAAAG
This sequence comes from Ixodes ricinus, assembly GCA_037355805.1. Classification (NCBI taxonomy): domain Eukaryota; kingdom Metazoa; phylum Arthropoda; class Arachnida; order Ixodida; family Ixodidae; genus Ixodes; species Ixodes ricinus. The sequence continues at coordinate 10,910 of JAZHYW010060165.1, read as the reverse complement.
AAATCCCTTTGTGAAACTACTCGCTCGGGGATACAGAACACGTGGACGATAGATCAAAACGAGATCGGAGGTGCGGTCCCCAACGTGTCAGCCGAACCTATCTAAAACAGAACCTCGCACCCTTGTGACCAGCGCAGGCCACATAAAAGTGGGTAACAGGCCACTCCGCGCGGCTCAAGGCGGAATTTCAATCTTGGAACTCGACAGGTGGTCGACCACGTTAAGCCTAATTCAATTAGTTCTCTACGAAAACGAACAACAACAACGAGAACGTGCAACGCGTCCGAAAGGGGGGAATAAAAATAAAGCTGATCGTAGGGCGAACGACGCGGGGTGCGTGAACGGGTGCCACTACACGGCAGTGCATCGGGGCGGCAGAAACCGAGAACGACGCCTCCTGGATCTAGTTCCCGAGGAGTGAGCGAACGACTCTCCTGACGTCTGGGGACGAGGAAGGCGAGATCCGGTTGAGGCGAAAACGTTCGCGGGGAAGACGTGTGTACAGAGAGTTCGACGCGCGTGTCAGCCGCAAAGTGATTAGGACAAGCTGCCGCGCGCAATTACGTAGCGTGGATTTGGTGGGACCAGGCTGCAAAGAGGCATATTATGACGAGACCTTTTGTTGGCGGTTACTTAAAATAAAAAAAAAACTGTTTTTTTGTTGTTTGTTTTTTAGATAGAAAGCGAGGTTTGCGAATGGACACGCTATGCGAAGATGTTTTAGATAATTTTGTTTTCGGGGGAAAAAACCGACACTGTTTGCGCTCAAAAAGAAAACGCTTCGATAAAATAACAAACTACTATCGTCAAAAGCACATACAACTTTTCATAATTTACGACGTAAAAGGGAAGTTAGTAACGCTCCACTAAAAGCAGTACTTTTTTTTTCTTTTATTATGGTTCTTGAGGTGAAAACGAATATAAAAATAAGAGTGCTTTGGTGGGAGAAATTAGCGGCATCAGTTTTTTTTTTTTCTAGGCTACGTTGAGTTTATGGTAATTTAGAATCCGTTCCAATGGAACAAATTAACCTCGCTTAACGCTTAACTGAGGTCAGACTGATTTGCCCCACTTATAGAAGTTCTTCTTTAAGCCAAAAGAAGGAACTTCTACTGTCGCCCAAGCGCATGCAAGCGCACCTACATTGAGTTAAGCAACCTTGCGTATATACTTTACGCACGAGCAGAGTCCCAATTATTTTTACACGTCAAAGCTCGTGGGCAATTTTAAATGATCTTCTTATGATCCAGCGGAATCCGGTCAGTTTTCAATAGAAAACCTGGAAACATGTTGGGGAACCAAATTGTAAGTCGGCTCTATGCCAGGAAGTTGATTGAAAATATCGAGATGATAGAGTGGAGCCTCTCCGGCTCAGCCCTTCTCGGTGTGCGCTCAAACAGCTCGGCTTAAGGATGTCGCTAATTAATGCTAACGAAACCCGGGGAGTGACGTGTTGCTTCCGGGATTCGCACTGCGGCGTTGTAATCGGCTCGCGCTGCAGTGCCACTGGCTGTGGAGTCATTATTAGACGCCAGGAATGAACTCGCCACGCTCGTTTCTTAAATTGTCAGGGACTATATATAGTTACAAAGGTGCCAGTCACAGGACGCGCCTTACGTATGTGCCCTTGAGACACTCTCCGAGTTTGAGAGGCGTTTGACCTGCAGGTGTCTCATTTCAGAGGTACCACAGAAGTGTCATGCAATAGAAGGACTCACTCATTTTCATGGGAGAAGACGTGTGCGCCAGCGAAAGTGATGCCGTCGCAGCCTCTTTGAACTTTCTCTGCACCAGGATGGCGACGAACCCGTGCGAGGCCATGAGTCCGTCGGAGAGGAGGTGTACCAGGACCCCGCAGGCGCAGACGGTCCACCCCAGCCTCCCTCCGGGTAATAGTGCTGGTGGATGGTGGCCGACTTGCCTTCCCTGCCGGGCCGGGTGGCCCAGGTGGTGGACGCGGTACAGGTGCGCGAACTCGGGGCACTCCTGAGACAGGTGGTTCAGGCAGGCTGGGGCGCTGAGCGGTCTGGGCACCGAGCTCCGGCGCTCCAGGAGCACGCCCGAGAGTTCTACAGGCATGGTGCGCGTGGCCGAGTCTGTTGCGTTGAGTGAAGAGATTGCGGAACCGCGTAGATCACAACTGATAGCGTACTCGAGGTGTCACGTCATCATACCTAGCAGCGCAGGTCGCACTGGTGGGTCCCAGGACAAACAGAATTCAGTGATAGGCAGTTAAAGTAAAGTTGCCGCAGCGGTTGTTTGTCCCGCACTCGAGTCGTCGTCGATGATTGCGAGTCTTCGAGCGCCGCCCCTAGGTTCTTTGCCACCTGAGCGCGTTTAAGAGTTCGGTTGACATCACGGCTGAAATTTCTTCGGCCTCGCAAGTATCTTGTACGCGTGGTGAGTGCGTTAACAAATAGAATATTATTGTAAAATAAAGGCTACGTCCATTCGCAGTGATTGTATTACATTTTGAACCTCCAAAACATTGTAAGTCGGGGTCAGCGCATTGATCCTGCAGATACACGCTTGTTACGCACTCAGTCTCATAAATTACAGTGGCCTAAATCTTCAGCTGTTGTAGATACTTTTTTCCAGAAAACAACCTCTTCTATTACGAAACTTTCTGTGTAGTATAAATGGCTACGAATGGTTAGAAACATCCATCTGATTATCTATCGCGCCTACTCGTTGTCTCGTGGTTCTCTAATGAAGGTCAAAACGAAATATAGTTTCTCGCACTCTCCCGAAACACGAACACACATTTCCGTCCTGCACCGCGACAAAGCCGTTCACCCCACAAAGCCCAGGTGGCGATTGTGTGCTTCCATTGTCTCAACGTCGACAGCGGCGATGGCAATTCATGGGCCAGCGGGGACGGGCCGCATCGAAGAAACACACGGTGGACAGACGGCGCGGTGAGACCCGAAAACGGGCGACTTTATATCAGTCGTAATCGCGTCCCGAACTGTCACCGGCAAACCACCCGGCGACAGTGGCCCTGCAAACGGCGACACACCGGCGTCAAGCCGAATCCACTCGCGCCTTGTCCGTCGGTGGGGAAAGGGAAGGCTATTCGCGGAGTCCGCAATCCGATCCTCCGCGTCGACAGCGTGCACTGGGCGAAGAGGTGGCGATAGGTCACCCCGGGGTCGCTGCCACCGACTGCGTCGATACCCTGGGACGCCTGCTTTCAATCCTCCCAGATGAGCGGAATTTTGTTGCCGGTTCGGATGCTGCTTTCCTTCACTATCATGTATCTGAAATGAACGAGAGAGGAAGGAAGGTGGTGCTCGCTGTGAGAAATGATGGTCATCGCTCCATCGTTCTGGCGCCGCGCGTTGCGATCGCGGCTTTTTATTTTTTTTCGCCTCACCCTTTGATAGGTTCTGAAATTTTGTGCTGTTTTTTGGTGGGGGAGGGGGGGAGGAGCGTTTCGGCAATATGCTCGCGATGATGAATGGGGGCCAAGTTCTGCGCGAGTTGTATCTGATCTTTTCGGAGAAATGATAAAATGCGCGCCCTTAACGGTCGATCTATAGGGATGACAGGCTAATCTGTTCTCGATTGAAATCTCTCCCTGCGTGCGAAATTCTCGACTATTCTTGGTTAAATTAAGGTAATACATTTATGCGCAGTGGGGATTTAGAAGTGAGTGTCGCAGAGTATTTTATCTTGAGTCTTACGTTCAATCATAATCAAGTAACCTTTTCATCTGTCTCCGTCATCCACTCAGTCTCTCGCAGCAAAACGTCGCCAAGATAGCACTACATCATCTAGAACGCTCTATAATGCCTAGCGCAATAGAAAGTGTGGCTGCCATCAGCGGAAATGTATCCGTAATGGTCCTCACCAAAGCGCTATTTACACCAATGTTAGCCGACACATTCTCAATAGTTTCTGTGTTTTAAACTCATATGGCATTGCCGTGGATCCCACAAGTGAAACTTAACTTTTTTTTCTGTTCAGCACCTACCAACCAACATGACTGTCTGCTAACGTGCATATTTTTAAATTAACGTCAGATTGCATTTATAGTTTAATTACTTTGGACAATCGGCTCATGGGACAAAATTTTGGAACTAGCAAGCCTATCAAGAAGCGTTTATTTGAATGTTATATAACAGCTCAACATTATTGCTAACTTTTTTAGAAGAAAACATGTCGTAAGTGGTTCTGAGTCATATTATTAGGCAGTTTACGATTATTGAGGTCAGCGATAGTGTTGAAGTTCTTAGTCCTTCATAGAACTGCACCTATTTGCGCTCCCACAGCACTTGAGCCTTTGTTATCCGCGCGCCCTGCACACTGACGTCCTTCTTCATCGGGTACCTAAAATCTCTCATCTAGGCTAGCCACCATTTTGGTCATTTGTCAATCATTCACCAAAAAACCGTAGGAAATATATATAAAAGAACAAGAAGCTTTCCGGTCAAACGAAACCTCCCCCACAGTTAAGCGACCTCGCTTTCGACGCTTCACTGGAGCAACATAGTATATCCCACCTGAGAAATCGAGGCATCCGGTGCATCTCGGAGGGAGGGGGTTTTCCCACAGTGCTTCTTCAGTAAGGGGAACAGCCGGTTGAGCAGCCGACACTGAACGCCCGAGAGCCGTCCTCCGGGAAAACTGCTGACAAGGAAAGCCGCCTGCGCCTCCACTCAAGGAACCTCACCTAGTTGAGGTGCTCTCGAAGGAGAGCGTAGAAACCGAAAGCGTGCCCACTTGAGCGCGCGATCTCTCGGAGCTTGGAAAGTTCCCTTCAGACGGAGTGAAGACATCCCGGAGTGGAGCGCGCTCTGTGGCCCTCCTCCGCTTCCCCGAAACATCTCCTCCTCCCTCTCTCTTTCCATCCCCCACTTGTTCCAGCTGCCTTTTTTTTTCGTCGGCGGCTGTGTTTTCTTCTTTTTGTTTTTGTTTTATTTATTTCCTTTGGTCGTTCGCCTTTCTTCCGCGCATGCGTCTCGCCTTCCCTAAAGGGGAAGGTTGGGACGCTCGGTGATTTCGGAGCAAACTGGTTGCTCGCTGCTGTGATGGGGAGGCGCTGACTCCGGAATGATGGTTCACCGAGTCGGGACCCAAAAAATGGCTTTTCTTTATTTATTTGTTTTCTTTAAGTGCCTGCGAAAGGTAAAGACGACCTTCGTCACAGTAAGACTTCTTTCTTTTTTTATTGTTTGCTTTTAGTACCTGACACATACAGAATGTTATTTCGAGCATTCACTTTCGCTTACAACCCACGCAAAGTCTTGCGGCAGAAATTGACTAACTGGTGGTGGTGTTTTTTTTTTAATTATCCTTTGAATGCAAGCGTTGCATGCTTAATCGCTTAGCAAGTTGCTGCTGCATCCATAGAAGACCATGTATTTAATCAACGTTTATGAATGCTTCTCAGTTCTGAACTGCCTCTCCGAACGGGCGCGACCGATCCTAAAGGCTGCGGGCGCTACCATCAGCTAGCGTGTGTGCCGGCCAGGCCAGCTCGGTTACGTGGTTGGGCTTGCATTTTCGCTCTGCGCTGTTCGCGCTGTTTTACAATTTTACGTAATCTGTTGGTTTTTCTGCCCTTCGAGTGTGTGATTGCTTTTCTGAGTTTGTAATTGACGTTCTGGCGAGCGTGACGTATGCACTTTTCGCACGCAAAAATTGCCAAGAAAACGTGGTACAAAGGGCCCAAAGAGAAAGGAAAAAGAGGGCCGAGCTTGTATAGTGGGCTTTAACTGTAACGGAGGCTTTGTTTTGCGCGTGATTTGAAGCCCTTTCTTATTTTTTGCAGAGTTAGCAAAATAAAATTGATTGTGTTACGGGCTTGTGTAATGTGTTGTGAATGAGCAGTTTCTGTGAATGCTACTAAATTGCAAGTTGAGCAAATCTTCTAAAATAGCGTGGTGAATCATTATATTTGTTGAACAAAGAAAAAAATGCAGGACGGCGCGATTGCGACGCGCGGCTTTTTTTCGCGACATTAAATCACTACGTGCGTTCTGTGAATATATGGAATAAATTCATACCGACCGCGCGAACGATCTCGTCTCACTCATTTTGGCATTGACGACGTGAAACCAAGCATAGTGACAAACGCTTTGCGGGCAGGCTGAACCGCCTGCATACGTATTATTTTCGGTGTTACATCATTTGCAAGTTACCTTCTTTTCAAAACGACCGAAATTAAAATATTAGCGCGTTACTCACGAAATCAGCCGAGATCGGGCTGCAGTAGGCGTGCTGAACATTGCGCGCAAGGAGCGGCGATCGTCTTGATGGCGCAACCGCTGACCGCAGCGCTGCGGTGGCGGGGATAACGCGGTACCCTCCTCACACAGGCGCGCCGAGGAGATACGGAACTGAAGTATCTATAAACGTTGTGACTTGTCTCGCTGGTATGGCAATACTCTTTTAACATCGCACTTTGAACAATTTGCTATGCTACTCCTCTATCATACATTAATAGGCCACAATTATTGTGCCAGAGTCGAGGTGGACGGTAGCATAGGCCGCAGGCTCTACCGCCGAGGCAAACCTTCTAAGGGTATTGCCATCACTGATGGTATCTGAGTAAAACAAGAAATGTACGATTTATTCCCCAAACGCAACTCTGATCTAATTCTATACCTTAAGCCCGGCCCTTTCTCAATATTATGACAAATTTAGTGGTCTTATTGTGCACATCTGCATTGCCTCAAAATCGCCTTTCAAGTGCCATCTCGCATAAATGTCTGACAAGCAGTCAGGTTTATTCACAAAATTTGAAAAATGCTTTACAAAACACAAGACTTGCCTGTTAGCTACAGTAAGTTAGTAACCAAGAAAAATGCGTAACATATGCTGGGTACGATTTTCTTTTTCATCTCAAAGTTATTTGCTTTGCGTTCCTGCGGAAAGTAATCTGTACAGATCAGGTGCGTTCTGTCCTTGCTTAGCCCGAACATCAAGAATAATTCTACAGTATTGCACTACCGATATAAAATAAACTAACAAAACAGTTGTTTTACATTTAGATAGTTCAGCATGGTACGCAATTGCTTTCAGCATATTCTAATTATTTAAATTTTTTTTTGTCAATGGACATACCTATTTCTCTCATTATCAATGAAAACATTGTGGTGTATGGTGGGGATGTAAGCGGTTTTTCATGGACACTCTCTTATTGCTCGTGTGTCTCTCTTGACCTTCGTAATGTATTTTTGGCCCTTTGAAGGTACTGGTGCTCCACCTCGCCCTTGGCTGGGGACATAAAATACGCTCTTGAAAGTTGTTGATCAGAGACAGAAGACGCTGTCCTCTAACCGATGCGTGCACGTCTATCCTTCACACGCATGCTGATCATCAAGTCTGGACACCTGATCCTTCTAGTACGGCTGTAGGGGGATATGCAATGCCGGACGTGTGCTGAAAGGCTACGAACGCAGGGGCTATCGAGGCGCTAGCACGAGTGAACGACAAACAATGAATTTTTCACGACCGCGTCATTGGGTTTTGACCACTCCCCTTTTAATCGGAGAAGGGAGTTGCCAAATCTAAAAAAAAAAAAAAACGAGATCTGTTTTATTTTTAATTTGTATTGGAGTATTGACACAACTAAACGGCGCGCGGTTGGTCAGTTTACGAAATCGAACTATAATGATGTTTTGGTTACGTGATAAATAAGTTGCTTTCGGATACAAACGCTGACGTACAGCTGCGAAGACCTGGTCCGCGCATGGTCGGTTGAAGACACTTTGTGAGGTCTCTAATGGTACTCACAAGCTAAACGCATTTCAAGTCTGCGCTCGCCCAGGGCCCAGTAAATTTATCCTCTATCACTTAAAGAGATATAGAGAGAGTGCTTCGCGGATACATTTGCGAATTTAGTTCTGCCAATATGTCCCGAACGACCCGGGCGACGCGAGAAAATGACTAAACCGAATCCTGCAAATAACCTTTTTTTTTTATTACGTTTAGCGGAGATTTGACCAGTGCCAGTACGCGACTGCCAACCCTCCTGTTTCAGTGCCGCGTTGCTCAATACCGACTGATGGCCCGAGCGGATGTCCGTTCGCCCAACACCCGCGTTCGCATCATATCGTGGTCTCTCGAGTCTCGAGCATCTTCTTGTGGGACGCCAAGCCGTTCGCCATTCGTAGTTTTTTTTTTTTATTTATTTGTTTAGTTATTTTTTTTTCTTTTCCTCTCTCTTTTGGTTATCTGTCTTTTCTTCCCACGTGACCCAGATTCTCTCTTTCGGCATCCCTTCCCGCTCAAGTGACAAGCGACAAAATAAAATGCGTGATAGATAAAAATACTTTGATAGAGATGTATAGAGCAAGAGAAAGAGAGAGGGGTGAGTAAAGAACATATATAGAGAATGTCGGTTAGTTCACACCGAACTGTGACGGAGTACCACATGCTGCGAGCGCAGCAGCCTCTCGCGGTTCGAGAAAGTTATCTTTCCGCTTGGCAAGACTCGCGTAACTACGTGTTACATTGCAACATTGCTGCTCAGCAGAAGAAAGCGCAGCGTTCGTTGCGCGCGCTTGCGCCGACCGGCGGAGGTGGCAGCGCTTCAGCGCGTTCATGTGCGAGTCCGTCGTCGCCGATGCGGGGGGTGGATGGAATTGCGTGTGCGCCTCGTGTGCCCCACCGAGATGGAAGGTCTTTTTTAGACGGGTTTCTGGGTCGTGATTAATATCTATTTTGGGAGGCTTCACTGTCTGCTTGTTTTGCTTGTTTTACTCGTCTTTCTTTTTCTTTCGTCTGCTCGTGGCAGATCGCGGTTACGAAAATGCACGCATGGTGGGACTGATGAACGTCTGGCGAAGGAAGGAAGCTTGCGGGCGGTGAAGTGGAAACGAATGGATTAGTGTCTGGGGGAAAGTGAACGAAAGAAATCAAAGCGCGCGCCTGGATTGTGCCGTCGCAGATGTACGCGTGGGTGAGAAGTTGCAGTAGAGAAACGAGGTTTCCAGCTTTTTAATAACGTAGTATATAAGACCCGGTAGCGTTTCACCAGCTTTGCACCGGCTGACGTCCCCGGATGTCTTTGTTATATGAACTCATTATCTTTATGTTTATGCTCTTAGTAACATATTTCCTTCTTGACATTTAATGCTGAACCACCCGTTGTGATAGCGCGGCATACGAGTCATTTTTTGCCGGTTTAAAGTGCCGTCGATTTATTGTACCGCATGAATCAGTGTTGTCCCCGTTGGGGGTGCAATTTTCGAAGCAATATAATTTTAAGATGTGCGGTATGTTTTCAATATGTAAAGAAAAACTACGTGTATTTCCTATTGTTTAGAAAGTAAATGAAGCTGTTTGATTTGTGTTTTATTTGTAAGCTGCACACTCTCAGTTTACGCGCAATTAATTGGTTAATAATCCCGGTGGCGTGCAAATCTTTTTTCGTGCACCTGAGTTCGGACGATTTTTGATCGGAATGAGTACGCAGCTGGGGGTCTGACAAAGCTAGGCATTGTGCGAACTTTTGTCTAACCTGAGGGCTGACTGGTTCGGCGTTTCCTCGAACTTTTACCACACTGTGACGAACAGCGAGCAATAGATGTTCGCCTTCCGAACATACAACGTTCAGATAGTCGGAAAATTGAATTTATAAACTAGATAGTTTTATATTATGGCAATATAAAAGTAAAACACAAACTTTGAATGATTTCGTTAGTTCGTTCAGACGAGACAATACACCCGATAAATATGGCGCCCCTTACTCCGCCAAGGGGGGGAGGGGAGGGAGGGGAGGGAGGGAGGGGGAGGGGGAGGGGGAGGGGGGTTGGCGCGTTTTAAATTTCCGCAGATGCGCGTAGGAGTCGGAGCTTTTGTAAAACTCTGCTTTGAAAGTTCGAAAAAAAAATCGAACCTGGTCGATCTCGAATGTCGGCAGGTTCGCGACATACTCGTGAACAACTTTGAAGTAGCATTTCAGAAGTTGAAAGTGCTCGTGCAGAGCTTTGATTGGCCTAACGGTGTAAGATTGGCACTCAAGGTGCTCCAGCGCCCGTGCCCCTCCCCCATAGCCTTGACAGCCAAATCGACAGCACATATACACTTTTTCTACGTGGGCGCCGCCATCTTTAATTCTGGAACTTCCGGTATGCGTGAAAACATCACTTTCTTTCTCGCCTCGACAGTAGAACGTGTTAACATTTTAATTGCAACCGTCAGTCGTTCTTGTTATGATCCTTTTATACTTTTGTACTTATTCAGGGCTATAATCTCTTTTTTTTTTTTTTCGGAACGCATACCGGATATGGAGACAACGTGGCTGGGTGCGAGACTAAAGGAAAAAGGTGTATAGGGCTAGAACGGAAAGCTTTGGCGGCAGATTCATATCCGCCATCCTTCTCGATCCAAGGAGATATTCACGGCGCCTGGCGTTCTAACACACGAAGCAGTGAATGTTGGTTCAAACACACGCGGTAAAAATCGCCAAGAAACGTAACCATCGGCTTTTTTTTTTTTTCTTTTTACAGCGGAGCTGTTAAAGTGCTAGTTTTCCCAGGATCGTGTTTCCCGCGAAGAAAGGAAGACACCGATGGATGGATGGATGGATGAATAGGGGGCATTCACTGGACGCCATATTTGAGGTCAATGTTTAGAGCGCATGCTCAGAACGAGCTTACATTAATAGCCTGCTAAGACCGGCAATCTTGATGGTGTGGAATGCACGTTGCCAAAAGAACTGTGGAAGCTGGCCGTCAGCACGCGCTCAGCAGCCACGCACACGGATATGGCCGCCAGTAAATACTCCTATACGGCTGAGCCCTTGGTAGCTTACGCCACCTAGCCAATTTGTCTTACCATTTAAGCTTAGAATATTTAAATGTGAAAAACTATATACACTCCGCACTGAACAGAAAGTGAGGCTATAAAACCCCCTTGCCATCAGTTAATAAGAAAATACCTAGTTTTCTCGTGCT
>JAZHYW010060161.1:0-17231 GCA_037355805.1 Ixodes ricinus | reverse complement strand
TACTTCGTTCAGTTGCAATGACTAACTTCGACGGCATTCCCAGGGAAATGCCGCCGCGGGCCTGCATATAGGGCAGCAGTCATTGATTGCCAATAACTCAATCCTGTAAGTGATCTCCCTCTCTCTCCTCCTTTCTCTCTCTCCCTTTCTTTCTCGGCCGGACCAAGAGCTTCGAGCAATCGCTCAGAGCCCTTCGCCGACAACGCGACGAACGAGGACCGGACGCGTGGTGGCTTTCCCTGACGGTCGATGCTTGGGCGCTCTTGCAGGGCAGCAGCTCTCTCCGAGATGAGTGTCGCATTCTTGGGCCGAGCAATCGAAGTCGCTCCCCCGAGGAAAAGAAATGTCCGTCATTGCGACGCCATGCGCAAACTTGCAGCTGCCGCGTAAAGGCGAAAGACCCATGCGCAGAATCGTCCACTACGACCTGCAGCTGCCGCGTAAAGTGCGAAAGACTGCGTTTGCTTACGACCGAGTTCTTGCGGTCTCTCGCGACGAGACAACACACTAGCACGCTGACGCCATCTAGGAGGTGGCCGTGGAACTTCAGTTCACTCATGGAGGTAGGAAGAAGAGGAGACGACATACCGGCATGAGCCAGCCCAAGGAGGAAATGCAAAGAGAAGCCGGAAGAAGGGTCCCGTTCGGGGGAAGTCTAAAGCTGACCGAAACAGCATGTTGTCGCCAAATCAGCTGTCCCTTTCGTCCAATTGTGTTTTTTGATTTTGTTCGTTTTAGGTCATTTATGGGGGCGTGGCCCTCCAAAACCGCAAGTCTCGCGCGGCTTCACCTCTGGTGGGGTCCTGTCGCCCCTAGAAGCTTCCTATTTCTATGATTTCACTATGCAGCAAAATATGTTGAGGCATTTGAGAGATCAAATGCCCGTACTATTTATAAGACGTTGTTTATAACAATGCCAAACTTTTTTTTCTCAATCCAAACAAATAAAAAATGGTGGGCGAGAGAAAATAGTAAATATACGAAAAGGCCAAGTGTTCCACCGTTGCCAAATAAATGGCGCCAATGTGTTCTGTGGACGTAAAATATTCCAAGAGGTTTAAAGCACTCGACCGTAAGCAGTCGCAAAAGTGTGAACCAGCCCATACACCTACGCATGGCTCTGCCGTCACGCGGCTGCGGTGGCGCTGCTCGTCGACACAGCGCATGCCCAGAGCGCCATGACTTCGCTCGAACTTGGTTTCTGCGTGCGCGCAGGGCCTTCACCTGGCTGTGGGCAAGCACGCACTTGTCTGTGAACAGTTGGTCTATGGACCATTTTCAACAAGCCGCATTCGGCACGCTGTCAAATTTGTTCAACTGGGCCCTATACTTCGTTTCAGATTAAGTCCAGGCGTAGCCGACGATACCAGGTAAGGGGACCAATCAAAAAGCGCAAGTTCTTCGTTGTGAAGCGAGACCTTTACGAGCGACACTTTGCAGAGAATTCGAGCTCGTGGGCTGCCAGTCGCTCTCATAGAAAAAAAAAACAAAAAAACTTCTTTCCCCTCTTGTTTTTGCGCGAGGAGATGGGACGTCGGGACATCCGCGTCGGCCGTTCCGCGCGAAAGAGAGCGAGGAGGGCAGCACTGGCGTCCCGCCAAGAATGGCGCGACGAAGGGAGAATCTTTCGTGTCGTCTGGCTCGAAGCAGTTGTTTCCAAAGCATTCCTTGCGTACATGCGAAATCCCGCTTCGGCAGTATACAGTTGCTACGCGTAATGTTGGATCGTTTTAGAAACTTCCACCGCGCTTACCCACTTCACGGATCACGGAGCACTCGTGGCGGTTGTCAGTGGCACCCGCGACGCCAACCACGATGGCTATGAGTATTCACTCACGTCGCACCCCCGTCACTCCAATCAGATCGGAACGGTGTGTAAACGTTTGGCTTCAACAATCTCTTTGACCATTACATCCTCTCTGCATACACTGCAAAGCCTGGCAGCTCGACGACAGGACCATAGAGGTGCCCCGTCGCAGATTTGGGAGCACGAGGATCTGGTAGCACAGAGCATCAAAGAGTCATTTCTTGGGGAACCTGGACGTCAGCGCACAGCTTTTGCAGCGGCGGGGACCCGAAACACACTTGTTCGCTTGGGAGATGTGTGTTTCGGCGTTTTGCTGCAGCGTGGCGCCAGTCACGTGGCTCTTCTCCCATCCATTGCCTGTCGCTCCACCTTTTCTCTATTTCTGGCGTCCGCTTCTCGTGGGGATCGCTGCCAGGCTTTGTCCAGTATATAGGAGGCTATAGGTTTGACGGGTGTAGAGCCCGTGGACTGTGGAGCGCGAACTGAGTGTACAGAGTGGCTCTTCTTCGACGAAAGATTAGACGCCGTGCATGGGTTCACGGGCGATGCTGTCTCAGCAAGTTTCGCCTGGGGGATAAACGCAAAGAAGAGGAGCGTGCCCGGGGGACATCGGGACCCGTGGGGCGCGAGCTTAAAAAAGTGCTTTAAAGGTTCCGGTAGTGCGGTACGCGGAACGCGGTAGAGGTTTGCTAAAGTCCCCAAAGATGGGCTTTTGCCCTAATATGTGGACAAGCCGTTTTTTGGGCTACCATGCGCGCGGAACACTGGGTACCGCGTATCGTATTCCGCGCACTTCGAAAGCCGCAGCTCGTCCTGCAAATGCCTGCTATGCCTCCCTAAGGATACTTAAAGTGAATATGAAAGTGCGGCGATAAAAACAATTTCCGAGGACACGTAAGCCCTTGTTATGAGTTGTGAATTCAAAAGCATGAATGCCGTTCTTCCGCCCCCTTAGTTCGTCCTGGCGGCGTACTGGAGTGGACGGCCACGTGTCGCTACTGCCGGGTGACGGCCCACGGCCGATGGCGCGCTCTCGTGAAGTGGTCCGCGCGGCGCGGAGCTCGGCCGTGCAGCCTCCTGGAGTTTGCCTCGTGCGGGGGTCTGTTCCCTTTTACCGGCAGCCGGGCCGCTGCGTGCGCTGCGCCGCCATGGAGAGGACTTGTCTGGTGGCGTTCCTGGGAACGTACGCCGCGCGAGAACCAATGGGAGCCGCGCTGCTTGAAACTATGACGCACGCCAGCCATGGGAACCTATCCATTCGATTTCTGCTACAGACTACAGGCTTCGCTCTATTGAGACAGGGGAAGGTGCCGTTTGGCGTGGCTTCAAAAACCGATGACGTCGGTTCGCTCCATGGGACAGTTGTAATGCTTTCGCATTAAGAATGCTACGAAACCATTTGACATACCTTCGAAGAGCTGGTAACTTGAATGTCTTTCTGAGGTTGTCGCCTTCATCCATTTGTTGCCCGTCATTTTGGGAGGAAAGATGTGAGCCTTCGGTTCCCAGTCAGCAATTTCCCCAACGCACAACACATAAGCAATATTAACTCTCAATTCGCATTGCAAACACTCTTGTCGACGAGGGACGAAGTGGAAATCCAGCGGCCCGTGTCTCGTCTCCCCATGTCCAGCGCCCTTCACGTCGCACACCCTTTCGCTTACCTTTGATTGCAAACCGTCTTGCTTCTTATCAGGTTTTGTCGTCAGGTAACGTAACCCTTTTTCATTTTTGATTAGATTCATACTTTGTTCCAGCTTAAGTTCAGACGCAGCCGATGCTACGAGCTATTAGGACCAACCGAGCACCGCCAAAATGCGAAGTCACTAAGCCTTCCCAGTACATGATTGGCCCAGCGATACATAAACATGACGACCAGAAGGATGATGCGCTTTTCGCTCTGTCTAATGGCCCCATCCGCTTGTAGCGTCGGCTGCGTTTGAACCTAGATAAAATGAAATATTGTCGTTACAACCATCTTCGCCGCTTCGAACGATCACAGCAAAGATGACGACTCATAGAAAAACAAAGAAAAAACAACGGACGGACGAAACATTATGTGCTCGGGCAAACTGGGAGCATATTCAGAATCGTCGCAGCTGCTCGGTGACGAAGGCCCCGGCTCTTTATGATTGGTCAGGTGCTGTGACGTAGCTCACGTGATGAAACGAGAGCGCGCAGGCTTTAGTTTCTAGAAGGCGTTGGGCATGCCCACCTCTCTCCACGCGCCATTACGACCAAAAACTCGGAATATCTAAACATTATAATGCCACGCTATCCGCTTCTTGTATTAACGAAATCATATAATCCGCCGTAATATCTCAAATACGTTGATTTAATAAGAACACGGAAGTAGAAAGACACTCCCCGCATATCTGAAGCTATCAGTGCCTCGTAATTTGACTCGGGTCTTTCTCTAATCCTATCAAAATAGCTCGAACCAAATACATCTGGCACAGTCAGTGCCGCCGGGCTTCGTGACCGAAATTATACAAGCAACGCTACCCAAGCACTCGCTAAACATCGCCGTTTGAAAAAGAACCTCGAACCGAAGAATAACAAAGAAAAAAAGTAAAAGAAAACATGTAAAAATGAAAAAAGCGTGTGCGACATCTTCCTTCAATTTTCCTCTTTTTTTTTTTGAGACTGCAACGCTGCGAAAATGCGAACCGTTTTGGAGTGCACCAGAGAGATCATCTATACCAGACGGACGTAAACAATTTGTTTGTTTGTGTCTTTGTTTGTTTTGTCTCTTATTTGTCGAACAGACCGTCCAAATGCAATATAAGATATCGCGTGGTTGGGGCACATCCCAATAAACCGATTTCCGGGAAGCCGCAAAAACTGTTGATGCGGCCGAATTGAATCTCCGCCAGAATCTTGCGCTTCCTTCCTCGAAACGCCGGCGAAATCTGATTCTGGCGAAAACATATTTCCGGCCCAACTTGCTGATCGACCACGGAGGCCGTGGGACCGCCAGACAGTCGAGTCTTGGCCACTTTGAATTTTTTTATTTTTTTATTTATTCTTTTTAAAAACAAAAAGTCGGTAATCTGTTTGACATAAAACTGGAAAACTACCATTTTCTTTCCGTTTTCGTGTATCCGTGAGAGGTAGAGTTTAAATAAATAGAACGTCTAAGTATACTTTAGCAGCGTGTCATCGTGGTATGCTATCTTCTGCCGCCTCCAACAAACAGGAAATAGAAGCGATATTACGCAGACGGCTGCATGATTCGCTGTCACGCGATGCTAAGCTGACATCAAACCCTCTATCCAATGGTGATTTCTTAAAGCACAAAAAATTCAAACTGGCAAGGCCGGAAACCTTGATGGGTTCATGAGAGGGGGTCTCGTTCTTAGCCTTCGTTTGACTTGTGGATTCATGTAGTTTGTTTCGCTAACACTCAAATGTGCCGGAATAGTCACTACCAAGTTAAAAAATAATCATTAACATAATAGTTAACATAATATTTAAGCCACGCTTTACGTTCCATAAAGGGCGACTCCGGTCAATATTTTGGAATTCGGGATTACGACACAGGTCGAGCGCCGAACCCTGGGGTCCATGTCATAAACAGAGAGGAATAGATCCGGGTTCGCAGCCCCGGAACGGGGGGGGGGGGCGGGGGCATTTAGTGATTGCCGGCGGCGGAGCTCAGATCGCTGTTAAGAAATTAATAAACATGGAGGAAGCAAACCATCACTTGCACGTTCGTTGCCTGGCCTGTTCTTGCTTTATTGCCCAAGAAGACACCGGCGGCATGCAGTGTAGTACAAAGGTAAACAATCAGTTGCGGCAAAATAAACACGCCTAACCTTGCGTCCACTTGCTTCTTAAAAATTTCTGTAGTACTTCTCTCGTGCTTCCTGTCGCGATCGCAGATGTGAGCCCTTATGATTTGCTACGCTCCACCCGCCCCTGCACACCCTGAACCGTGCGAGGTAGCCGTCCCTGTACGAGACGCAATGCAGACACCGCGCGCACTGCCCGTCACAATTTAGGGCTGTCGCGAACTTCTGTCAAACCTCGATTTTGACGTCGAACCTCAGGGTTCGACTGGTTCGCCAAACCTTCGACCTTTCGCTAAAGTTCGAAGAAGTTCGATTTATGGACGGTGTTGCCCGGCTTCTACTCGAATATTTAAAATTTTGGAAACAAATAATATAAAAAGTAGTTGATTTTATATTTCAGAACATGGTTACCAATGTTTACAGCCCATAAAAGCGAGAATGTGCGCTGTTAATGCTTTCGTTGGTTAGTAATGCGAACCAGTCATGACAATACACCCAACACATATTGGACTTTTCCTCCGCAAGGTGGGGTCAACTCGTGTTCATTTAGATGCGGAGCATCTCTTGCTCGGGTCTATGTCCCGCGGCCTTGTAGTCTGCACTCACACTGCGCACGCGCGACTCTCCTCCTTCCCTCTCTCCAACAGCTGCTCGTTACTCTCTCCGCTCTCTCTCTCTACCAGCTGCGTGCACTGCGCATGCGTTCTCTTCTACTCACACCGCGCGCGCACGCGCAACTCCCCTCCTCTCAGTCTCCTCTCCTTCAAGTGTGAAAAAAAAAATAAACAGGCGCGCGGCGAGCGTTCTAAGTTTCTCTGCCGCGAGCCGCGACGAAGGCTCGCGTAGGGGTTCGCCAGGGCAGTCGGTGGCGCCATCTCTCGACGTCAGCACGCAACTGACTCTTTCCTCGGAACCAACACGATGCTCCGCATCACCCCATGGTTCCCCTCGGGAAGATGGTGTAATTTTTTTCATTTTCGCGCATGAGCACAAAAGCCGAACTTCAGCCGAACCTTTGTCGAACATCATGTTGAAAGTTAGAAGCCCAGGTTCGAGTTCAACCAAGTTCGACCAAGTCGAACTTGGTCGAACTCGAACCTGGGCTTCTTCGCGACATCCCTAGTCACAGTGTGACCGCGTAAACAACCGACCGACCGGACCATACCGGACATGCTTGGCATGCAACGCGCATGCGCAGTGACGCGCTGCTGTCAACTTCCGGGGAGATCTCCTGAAGTTGTCGGAGCTACGTATCTGCGAGCGGAATTCACCATTAAACCGTCATTGATTATAACACCTGACCTCGTCAACTCCGATGCCCATCCCTAACCAGCCGGTCGCACCCACGCTCTCCGAATGGTCATTTTCCTGACTAGCACGAAACTCTGGGGGCCCAATTATCCCAGTAGCCCTCATATTAGGACGGCTGCTCTCGCTAATGAGAACGAATCCCCAATCACCGGGAATGCGCACGAAGTTCAAGGCAGCAAAAATACCAAGTGCCCGCATCGTCTGGGGAATGTGACCGGTTACGCAGATAGACCAAGTTGCCGGGGTCAGCGAGACTCCAAATGTAGAACATAAAAGCGAAAAGAAAAAAAAAACGAAAGACGTTTACAATTTTTTGTAATGCCGAATTAGAGCGCATCTCTTGAGGAGGAGGAGGGGACGGAGGGGAGGGTATGCCCCTCCTCCTCCCCCTCCTTCATCTTCCTCCTATCTCCTTCACCTCTCATTCTCCTCCCCTTCCCTCCCTCCTCCCGCGTGACACTCGCGACATCATTCGTGAAGGCCTCGTGAAGGTCATGACCTTCACGAGTGACCTCCTTCGTGACGTCACTCGTGACCCTCACGTATGACGTCATTATGGGAAACGTCCCATTATCTATGTAACGCGCGGTTAGGCCGACGGCGACACCCCACAACTTCAGTTCGACGTACACCGGACTGACGTCGAACTGACTGTACCAACCTTTCCGCGAGAGGCTTGATAGCCGTGTGGTACAACTTATTAAAATAGCTAATGTACGTGTTACTGACTACAAAAAAAAAAAAGAATAGATTTTTCGCCTAGGTTTTTTTTGTGCACTCTAGCTGCAGTTATTTCGTACCGTAATCAGCCTCATGAAATTCGGTGCCGTCTCTTCGACTGTAGACCTTTCAGTTACTCGCCCCCGACCGTAAGTAGGCATACCCGGTATGGGCGCAAAAAATATTAAAACGTTTCAACTGTAATAGTAAAAATAAGGGGAGGAAAACGAGAATGGTGACGTTTACGCTTTTATCCTATATGCCTTCTATTGCGTGACGGTAAACAATGTTTTCGCCCATACTGGAAGTACGACAATTCGAGATGCCGTCGCTCTTGCAGAAAGGCTATAGTCCGCTGTATGTCGAACGGAAGTTTTGGGGTGCATTACATGAGACAAAAAGGGTGTAAGGCGACACCCTTTTGTTTTAGAGTGCTGTGGGGTATACGTCCGTCGTTTTTTTTCGTGTTTTCTTGCACTTTTTTTACCACAATGTAAAACGATCCCGCCCAAGTACATACCCTTTACAAAGACTATGGCGGTTTTTTTTCTTTTTTTTTAGAAATTCCTAATAAAAGCGATGAGCTCTGCAATTGTATTGAACAAAATGTGCGGCTTTCCTTTGTCACAAAAAGAACGCCGATCGCTTTATACACTCGAAGAAATCTGAAGTGTATACTTTCCCGCAAAGCACTAGGGAGAACTAACCGCTGCAACTTGCAGAGGGAGTTCGGAAGATGACGAGGCGGAAAAAAATATATTTTAACCTCAAAGAGGAGACGAAGGGCCTGCGCTGTGGGATGGAGCACGATGAAACGTCCTGGGGCTCGAATCTGGATACTTGGCGAAAAACGTCGGCGAGGAATCCGGTGGCCGTGATTGGCCGTCGCCGTGCTTGACCTTGACTTTTCTTGTTAGGCCTAAGCGTGTTGCAGCCTCATCATATTCGCCGAGCCGTAAATTTTAGCGATTGGCTTTCACCAGGCGATTTGTGTGAAAGCAGACATGTACGTAACGCGTTACAAGTAACGAGTTACTTGTATCTAGTTACTATTTTCGGTAACGAGTAACGTATTTAGTTACTTTTTCAGAAAAGGAACGAGTAACGGTATTTAGTTACTTTTAAGGCCAAGTAACGAGTAACGATATCTCGTTACTTTTGAGGAGTAACGTGTACAACACCGCTTTAACGGCCTTGTTGTTATTCTAGCCTTAGGATGTGTCTATTGCGACAAAGGCAGATGGAAAACCCGAAAAACAAATAAACAGTATGACAATACAGCAACATGTATCGCTGAACACGTCAGTCGAACAGTTCGACTGACGTGTCCAGAGATAAACGTTGCTGTACTGAACTCTACAGCTGAGAATGTCCTTCACCCAGCGAGCACAATCAGGTTCGTTAATTGAACTTTCTAGAACCGGTTCCGGACCGAATGTAAACCCGGAGGTTGCAAACACGCGAAGGCACATAACCCCTTACCCATGTCCTCAATGAAGGAGCAGTTCCCGAAGATTCACCAGCTCTTGCTGAAGCACAACACTGCCGTTCTTTCGAGCGCGTCAGTAGAACGACGCGTCAGCGTCACCGGAGATGTATTTTCAAGGAAGCGGGAACATAACTGATGAAAACTTCGACCGGCAGCTGCTGCTTAAGGGCAACGACTGCTAAAAAGAAAACAATAAACCATGAAACAAAAACAGTTGTGTATTTGGTCTTCAAAGTAACGTGAAAAGTAACTCGTTACTTTTCAGGTAACTGACGCGTTCCTTTTGAGAATCGGTAACGAGTAACGTATTTAGTTACTTTTTGAGCGAGTAACGAGTAACGGTATTTAGTTACTTTTTGGGGTAACGTGTACATGTCTGTGTGAAAGCAAATGCGCAAGATTTCTTATGAGTGTATTCCGCTTATTATTTTGGCGAATTGCAAGGAAAATCCTTTGGACCAAATTAATGCGTAGTTATACGTATACAGCGCCTAAACTTATGCTGCCCTTACGATGAGATGTGCCCAGAAACGCCGAAGAAGTCCTAATGGAATAGTTAATTTGAAGCTATTTCACCCACAGTTCGTATGCGTAACTGTGGTTATAGCTCACGTTGCCACCCCTAGCCTTTTTCGGATTTTTTCTTTCGTCGATTTAAAACGCTTGACTACTATCGGTCGTGCCGAATAGATGCCAATAAACTACTGACACGATACCGCATCGAAATCTTTCAACCAAGAGCACTATTCGCCATCCAAGATAAATGACAATCAAGAAGAAAGAAAAAACGAGAAGCAGTGTTTGTATTCTAGCTTTTTATCTATTTTTTCTTTTCTGTTTTCCAAAACTTTGCTTCGTGAGCGACACTTCTTGCAAACTTCGTAAGAAAAACAATCAACGCCTTCCAAGCTGTAGCCTTAATCTGATTAAACACGAGTAGGTGTTTCAAGCGCAGCGCCTAGTCTTGCCCTAAAACAACAAAACAATAAAAAAACAAAAACAAAGAGAGCCTGAACAAACATCCATCCTTCTTTGCATGTTAGGTTCATTGTATTCCACTCATCTCATCAAAATGTCTGCCGAGCTTAGCCACACCTACACAGGCTCATATATATATATATATATATATATATATATATATATATATATATATATATATATATATATATATATATATATATATATATATATATATATATATATATATATATAAATATATTCATTGGTAAAGAAACACCTCAGAGCTGTTGTAACCTGCGGCACACCAGCCACGACAGCTGCACCCTCGAGGGCGCCCACTCTCCTATTCCCTGTACACTGCTAAGCTGAGAGTCCGGTGGGAGCTACGCGGACTCCACACCAATCAATCGCCTCCCTTTCGTCACGTGACCTCCCTCTCAGCGCGTGGGTATAGGCGGGAGCGTGATCACGTGGCGAAAGCACGACGGGTCCAACAACCACGTAGCTTCACCGGCACTGTCAGTTTACGGGTGGACAGAGGACAGCGGGAGGGACGACAACTCGGAAGAGAAGAGTGGAGATCTCTCAAAATCTGCGAGGTCAGCGAATGCAATTAGGAACGCGTCGCCTACGCCCCCCTCATGCTCTCTATCCCTCTCTACCCTCTTCCTTTCTCACTTTTCCTCTTCTCGCACTCTTTCCCAACGCACCCCACTTGACTCCGATCGATTTTTGAACGGCACTCTCGTTTTCGCCACACGCCGAAAGTACGAGTGCACAAATTGTGCTCCGCTCGCCTTGAAGCTGACAGCGCGGTGAAAGCTGTGTGCTCGTGGGACCTAGGGTGCCTACATGTTTCCGCCGCTCCGCTGTTTAGGGTGGCGACAACGTTTGTGATACCTGTTGCCGACAAACCAGTGTTGCCTACCTCGTTACCATGGCAACCTCGGCTGTTTTCGTCCACCATTTTGTCACACTCGCCGGTCGTGCCGCTAATCCTCGTTAGGGCTAACCCGGCTAGGGAGCGCCCACCGCTCTCATTCCGACGGCGAGGTTTCGGCGTGCGATGTCGGTCGCGGGAGCTCGCGTTTCGACAAAAGCAACGCACACTTCCTGCTCGCAACTTCAAAATATGAAATACCTGAATAAAGAGAGCTACAGCCACCACGACTGCCATCCCGCTGAGCCTCCGACTCCTCGTATGAACGGAAACGGATGTGGCCTCACAGTGTTGCCGGACTTTCTAGACTACAGAAACTCAACGTTGTTACGTTTAGCGAAATAAGAAGTGGGAAAAAATGGCGGTGGGAGAGGGTCTGGGAAAGGGTAACAAGAAGTTGGCGCCACCCTAAAGCGGAGCGGAAACATGGTCCAACGTTCTACCTTTCGCCACGTGATCACACTTCCCCAGATTATGAAAGGGAAGCCGCTGATTGGTCCGGCGGAGCGCGTAGCTGCCACCGAACTGTCACCACATGTGCTCTCGCGCCGATGCTTCGGTGGAGGGCATCACGTGTTATGGGGGAGCCGTAAGGGGGGGGGGGGATAGAGAGAGAGAGATTTTCGGGTAATTTTCGACATCCCCCTGCTTGTTTTAATGGAAAACATAATTTTAATTAGGCATGGCGCCCTCTTTGAAGTTATGAAAGAATTAAGGGCGA
Source organism: Ixodes ricinus (assembly GCA_037355805.1). Classification (NCBI taxonomy): domain Eukaryota; kingdom Metazoa; phylum Arthropoda; class Arachnida; order Ixodida; family Ixodidae; genus Ixodes; species Ixodes ricinus. The sequence continues at coordinate 5,489 of JAZHYW010060161.1, read as the reverse complement.
GATGCGGCCGTGCGTCGAGTGGATGCATTACAAGGTGACTGCGTGCTCGCTTTGATAAGGGGTGAGGGGATGACGGGAGAGAAAGAGAGGGAAAGGGAGCTGGCTAATCGTTGAATATTCATAGGAGTCGCGTTCGACACGCCCGTGTGATCGCCGAGCTGGAGGATATGCCTCGGCTCTTGGGAGACTGACATCAACGCTCGGCTGACTTCCCTGTCCCTCCCCACCCACTTCCAATGTTCCGCGTCGTCGTCGTGTTGCTCCCTCGTATTACCCTCTCGGTGATGCAATGTTTGTCCTCAGGACGTTGCACGCGCATCCACCAGTGACTCCGGTTAGTCTAAAAAACAGGGCTGTGTTTTTGCATTGCTGCGCTCCAGAATTCGTCAAAATACGATAATACTGCTTTTTTTTTTTTTAGTGAAGACTGTGTTTTGCTGAATAAGTTGCGATGATCCTATTTTGTTTTTCTACCTTTAGCCAGCCTTTCTTTTTCGGTGTCTATTTCGCACGTCGAGCACGGTCATCGCTCCACTCACATCTCTTGTTGTATGAAGACTGCGGCACGCGCGCTATTTGCGGTGAGAACTCCGCTAGAGGCGCTTCTGCTTTCCACCATGGGTAGTGCACGTGCCACCACACGCGGTTATGCTTCCAGTTTCAAACTGCATATAAGCTTGGCGGTGCACGTGCTTCACCAGCAGAGGAGTTCAAGTATTCTCACTCTGGGTGGTGAAGAAATATCGACCAGGCGGCGATACCCAAACTTCTCCGCCGCGAATGAGAGTGAGGACGGCACGTTTACCGCACTGGCCATACCCGCGCGTGCACGTGCGTTTCATCGTGACGTTAAACAATTAGAAACACTGGGACTAGATTATAGACCATTGCTGTCTTACAAGCATCAAGGAGAATGCAAGGTTGGTGTTCCACCGTGACACGCGCACACCTTTCCTGTATAAGGTTAAAGTAAATGACCAAAGAAAGCATTGACGAGCAACAGCTGCATGCCTTTGTTGCAGGCTTGCGTTGGAAAAGTTACTACTGCCGAGGCCAGCACGTGCGGCGCGGTGAACATAATCTCATTCATGTGCTAAATGCTTGCTAATAAATATTCGTTGCTCTATCAGTTTCTATCGTCCTGCTATGAACTCATCGCCCCGACGTCGTCCGCTGTTCCAACAATGGTTCTTTTAAGGTGAAAGCCTTACTTGTCCATCACGCGAAAAAGCGGCGGCGTTGTGCCCGAAAGAGTGGTCACGCCAATACGTCATCGCGCCTCAGAAATAAAACGCAAAGAAAAGTACAGCAACGCAGATGATTCGTCAGGCAGGCCTGCGGGGGCGCTCAAAGGTCAAGGCTGACGCACCTCAGAAATAAAACACAAAGAAAAGCACAGCAACGCAGATGCTTCGTCAGGCAAGCCTGCGGGGGCGCTCAAGGTCAAGGCTGACGCGCCTCAGAAATAAAACACAAAAAAGCACAGCAACGCAGATGCTTCGTCAGCGCTTGCGGGGCGCCTGCTCAAGGCTGACGCGCCCCAGGACTCAAAGAAAGGGCATGCAACGCATGCTTCGTCAGGCAAGACGCGGGGGCACTCAAGGTCAAGGCTGACGCGCCTCAGAAAAAAACACAAAGAAAAGTTCCCGGCGACGCCAGTGCACTGCCGCTTGCGGCCTCAGTCAAGGCGACGTGCCTCGGACCTCCGCACCCGATGCACAGCAGTGCGATGCTGTCGTGAAGAAAGCCGGCGAGAAGCCGGGGGGTTCGCCGCGCCTGCGCAGTGGGGAGCCGGATGTCACCTGCCATGTGAAAAGGGAAAACGTGCAGGTGCGCTGCGTTGCGAGCAGTCTTGAGAGTCTCTGCCGAATTTTATTTCTACGATTCTTGGAAATTCGCCGAGTTCTCTACGAACAAGGACTAGGTATACCCTTCAAATCTCAAGAAAAGGGTGCGCTGGAAACCTCGAAGGGAACAGTGTTTTTGACTGACTTAAAGGCTGAACTCCATGGAGCGAAGTACGCGACGGATAACTGACGAACGTCGCCCGACGGCGCGCTCGATTTGCGCGCGACGTAGCAGCCACTGTGCATATCCCACGCGCGGAGCAAAAGCCGCCGGCTAAAATGCGTCGCTTTTTCGCAGCATATTCGTCCCATGGAGTTCAGCCTTTACAACTACGCGTTCCACACAGACTGAGAAGCCCGCGGCCGAGATCTCGTCTGCTCCGGACCGAAGGGCAGCTGTGGGGGCGGAGCTTCGTCGCCTACGCGTGATTACTTCCTCTCACCGCGCCTCCTCTCCTCCTCTCCTTCACTTGCGCTCCGTAGAGCCTCTGACAGGATGAGAAATAGCAGAACATTTTCTTCAGGTTCCCGGACCCTAGCACGCACGTGTAGCGCTACTGCAGTGCTTTCGCTGCGGTAACAGAGGGCAACACTGTCAACACAAACACGCAACAGCCATTTTTTTACACAGTTGTTTGCATTTGGGTGGGTGCTAATCAATGGTGCTAATCAATAGAAGGCCGAAAAAGAAATCACAATGCAAGAGTGAAAATATAAAAGTCACTCACTGAGCTTGTGACGCTGGCAGTGGATATATCGCCAGTATTATTGAATAAAACTTTAATGTGTAAATGAACTGATACATGGACATCGACGAGTATCAAACGAACCAAGCTTTATTGGATACGAACAATTACAAAAAAAAATCACTCGTCTTCAAGTTTTAAAACAAAGCTCGTCGCGTCGTTTCTTAAAATTCTCGAGAGCCACAACCCCATCACTGTGTGGCATCGTGTGTGTGTGTATGTGTATGTACGTGCAAGTTTGAAGTGATGTAGTATACGTGTTTGGAAACATTTAAAAAAAACACGCTGTCAACCATTAAAAAAAGCACATCACGAAAAAAATGGGACCACGAAAACAATAACTACAGCACTACGTACACGTAATAACAAAAAAAAAGCGCACGTCGAGGGGAAGGAGGGTATGAGCGATCTTTCAAGTGGAACAAGCATGCGACACAGGTAAAAAAAAAAAGAGTGGTGTTATAGGTAACAGCCTCCCAAACAGACAGAACACCGGTTAAAGAAATCCGTCTACCGCTCGTGGCGAGCACGTGACTACAATTTGTCAAACCAGTGCTAGGTCTGCGAACCCAGGATCACACAATGTCCCCCAGAAAAGTTGACCAACACTAAGTAACAAACAAAAAAGCCAGAAAAAGAAGCAGACGCGGTAGATTAGGGACTCGAAAAACAGATACCTGCCAAATAGCATAAATAAAAACTAGCCTAAGTACCGTCTATTTTTGTTTTTATGTTTTTAACCAACGCAATGACATAAGTAATTTCTTGTTCGAATCGCTGTCACCTCGTTGTTTCTCGTAACTGTTCCATGTTTCTCACGTTTCATTCTCGAAATAATAAAATAGATACGGAGGATCTAAGGAAGGAGCAGAAAATATTAGGGTCGGACTCTAATAAAAGTACGCTGCCTCGAGCGCGTCTTCGACTGGTGGGTTTCCCCGTCCAATCACACCGACGCACCGAAAATTGTCCCGAAGTGGCAACAAACTGCGTCACACGAGCACGCGAGCCACGCTGTCGGATGTCGCGATCCTGGCGGTTGGTCGTAGCGACGCCGGCGAAAAAGTCGAACGGACCCAGGGGTCGCTGTCGTCGCGGCGTCCCATCTCGCATCAGCTTGGGTTTCCGTCGTCTGTCTGGCCGCGATGCGACCAGCAGCAGAACAAGCCTCTGCCGCATCCACCTCCTCTGCTGCACCACCGCCAGGATCGCGGCAAGCGCCAGCGTGATACCTCTATGACGTCATCAGGCGGAAATGGAGGGACCACTTGCGGACGCGTGGTAGCCCCCCCCCCCCCCCAATCGGACACGCGCTGCTGCAGGCACCATATCTAAACGTGACAACGGAGACGGTCTATAGTAGTCGGGGTTTGGGAACAACTCGAGTACACAGTCCCGCGACAGTACCTAGTCAACCCAGAGTGTTGCCGGCGGGGCATATACTACAGTCGACTGTGAGCCTTTGTTCAAGTGCTGTCCAGAGCGGCGACTGCCTCCACCTACTGCGGTTAACACTGCTCGCAGGAACTATCATCGCTTCAATCCCCTTTTTCGCGCAGACCGCAGACGCTAGTAGTCTATGTCTGTGGAATGTCTTCAAATCACGACACAGGTTACCTGCCACAAGCGTGGCGAGCCCTAAAAGTCACATAATCAACCCTTAGTTAATAATGCGTCATCAGCCGACGAGAGCGCCGAAGAACTATTCGAAGCACTGAACGTAAAAATCACGCCGTGCGTTTCCTGAATGATCGCGTGACTATAGACTCCATTATTAGAACGTGGGAACGGAATCACCGTTAGATTCGACTACGGACGGAACCTAACTCATAATAAGCTACGTTTTGTTGGCTACCGGCATTTAATTACTGGTCTATGTAACTCAAAAAAAAAGTGAAAGTACCAAGTTACAGCTGGGAGCGTTAATGCGTTGGAAGTTGTAAATGCATGAAACACGAACACTTCTTTGTTTGTTCTGGGAAGTGGAAAAAACAATATGTACAGCAGTAGGAGTGTAACTGCGTAACATACTTATTGTTTAGAAAAAATAAAAAATAAATTCCTGCGTAGAATGTCAGGAAGTTAAAATGCGATCTAAACATCATTCCTTTGATATCGCTAAGTATGCAAATTCTTCTAAGTGAAACAAATACGAACATTTTTCCCCTTTCCAGACAGGACGTTACAATATGTCCTTTCTTCCTACACTGTCTAATCAGCTGTATGGTTTTGGAAAAGAGATGCATAACAATACACCATGAACACCTATAAAAATAAAAACTCGCAGAAAAAAAAAGACCTGCTTGCCTTACGAAAAATCGGCAAATTAGTAATCACCGCTGAAACACCAAACTCATCACGACAACCACACGTCTTACGTGTGTCAAAAAGAGAAAAAAAAAAAGAGGCTTGGTAAAATGCTTTACATCAAACAGACACATTGAAGCACATGTTTTGGCTTTGATCTCACGCGACCGAGCTGCACACGGAACTTAGAGCGGACCAGCCGACTTTTGTCATCAACATACCGCACCAATTGACGGTTGCACACATCTTTCCTTGCCTTTCCGGCCGAAACACTAGGACGAACAGTGATCTTTCCAGTTGCCGTTGGAAGCAACACACCGATAAAAACAACTCATTGGACGCTTCATACACAGTCTCAGTCGCAATGGCCACCCTGAAACGTTGCGTCTTTCGTGAAGTCCAGTTCGTCAATTTCGTTTGACTTCAAGTCCCAGGATATCAGATCAAAAGCAGCCAAGATTCAAAGAAAATGTCAAGATCAAAAGCAGCAAAAGCAAGCCAAGATCGCGAAACTCATTTGCCAGAACTCGAAATGCCTTTCAAAATCTCTGCAGAATACAGGTATCCGACGTACTCGCTGGAGAAGGTC
>JAZHYW010060157.1:0-15503 GCA_037355805.1 Ixodes ricinus | reverse complement strand
GTTACGTATTACTTTAAACATGACATACTCATATGTAACTCTTGTATTGACTGGTATAAACCTGCCGCACCTAGCAAACATACCGATTCTTGATGATTTTAAAACTATAATAATTACTATACAAATCCCAAGACATGTGCTACTGAAAAATTATACGAGCCTTTTATATTGGGGCACTGATTACCTTCGCGTCGTTCTGATATTCAGGAAACTTAAGAAAGACACCACTTTATTGATTGGCCCAATAGCATTTATTTAGCAAATAATAAGTTAATCTTTATTTCGTTGACTTCTGACAACATAAAAACTTTATCTACGACCATATCTACCGTTCTGATGAGTACATCTGTATCGCCGTCAGAGAAAGATAGGCTGGTGTGTTGTTGAACATATTTTAACACGACACCCCGAGACTGGACAAAATTAAGGACGACACAACTATACTGGCCTCCTCTGCATAAATGATAAACTGAACTTGATTGTCAATTTTTGCTATATAATTAATATGAACATAAAAATAGGTCAAAATTCGCTTCATTGTGGAACACCCCATGCAATATTCAAAAACGAGGTATTGTGACCTCCAATATTTACGCATTGTTGGCGATCATTTAAGAAAGAGTTCAAAAACATGAGTGCTATTCCGCAAACGTCATAATTACTTAGCTTATCAAGCATGGTTTCCTGACTCAGGCAGTCATAACATCAAAGTGCTGAAAGTCGCTTTTCCAAATTTGTGGCGTAATTTCTTTGTTGCGGCGTTTTATTGTTAGAGCCGCCAAGAGAGGCGCAACGGAGAACGTTCGGAAATGGTGGAGACGGAATGTGATTTCAGAAATATACACCCTCGCGATTCGCTCCTGATGAAGACTCAAACGTTAAATAAAACCTCGATGGTCGATGTTGCTTAAAGGGTAACTGCAAAGGAAAAAAAGTTTTTTTTTAAACAGCCTAATTGGGACAAGCATGTCAAAAAACAATTTTTCCGCGAGAAAAAAAATTTTACAGCAATATTTATTGTGTGAGACTGATTTTAGTTTGCGGCAATTTCGTCCGTTTTAAATCGCGCGCCACGAAGTTGTGATTATGTGACGTCAATCGCAATAGGTTCTCATTGGCTAAGAGTTTGATTGACAGCTTAGATCTTGGTTGTTAAACCTTTGTTATATGTTGCAATTTCCTTTTGAGTGGCATATTTTTACGATTAAAGAATAACCCATGTGATGAGAGTTATTATTCTTTACAAAAGGTTTACAAGACGGGCACTTCCGTTTCGATTCATACCAAAACAAACAAAAGCTTCGCCATTCTTTCATGGCCGCCGAAGTCTCTGCTCCCGCCCGTCTCGCCTGCCTCGACTAATCGTTTCGCCGAAGTGATCAGTGTTTCGTGCTGACCAAGGTGCTTGAGTGAGACTTCTTGAAGTGATGTAGTGTGTGTTTAGCAGCTGTCGCAGGTATTAGTGATAGGAAGCGACGCGGGGTTTTGGCTTTCAGAGCGCGGTTCTTTCGTTTTCCTTTTTGTTTGCTTAGCGTGCTTTTTTTCTTTTTTGCTTGCTGGCGCGTGCAAATGCCGACTTTTCGGAGATGTCAGGTGAGTGATCCCGACAGCGAGCCTTCCAGCAGCCATGTCGCCCCGAAAGGAATGCCATTTGGCTGGAGGCAATCGGGCGTTCGCGTAGCGACAAACGTGTCCAGTTACGTTCTCGTCATATCGCTCCAAAGGCCGTCGAGATTCGCACCGGGTGCACCTAACGTCCGCGACTAGACACACAAAATAAAAAAGCACTATGTTCACTACGTAAAAAATGGTCTCAGTCCATGCATGTGTGGGCAGGTACGAAATCTTGGCCAAATTTATTCACACCGCACTATGAGCGCAACACGTCGCTGTGCAAACGCAGTCCAACAACACGAAGCATAAAAACGGCAGATTTAGGACAACAATTCGGAGTTCATTGTTCAAATAAAACGACGTAATTTTGTTGAAAACGCCCGCAGCTTTTTACTCACGGTATGCGTCGGGAATCTTCCACATTTTAAAACGGAACGAAGGAAGATTTACTTTTAAAAACGCTCGCTGCGTCCTCCCGCACCAGTTTGACTGGATCAGCTGACGACGACGGGACTGAACCCCACAACAACCAATCTGCGCTCTGTGGGTGTCTACTTCCAAGCACCGCACCACACACACCACGAACGTTTCAGTTCTTTGTCGCATCGCCGTGTTGCACCAAACAGAACGAGATCGCCGAAGTCAACGCAGCGCTGTCGTGAACGTTGGCTTGTGGTTGCGCACTCACGGACCCTGTGACTCCCTTCGCTCTCCAAGCACACACGACGATTACGAATGATACTTTCCGTCTTCCGGGAACATCACAGGGGCACTTCTCCGGTCTCGTCTTCGCTATGTGCTCGCAAACCGCGCAGCTTCTCGTTGCAGCTCTATTCTCGTGTACCATCAAACCAAAACAATACCGGCGCCATGTTTAACGTGCGTTGTTGGTTGCCAGATCTCACCGGAAGTCAAGACGCTCAGCTCAGCAGCCAAGTCAACAAAAAAGAGCAAATCCAAGAGTGAGGGGCGGGGCGTAGTTCCTCCGCGGGGGTCGAAAGAGCGGGAATTTCAAACGTGGAGAGGTTCTGACTCCGACTAAATTACGTCCTGTGACGTAAATATTGCTAAAAAAAATTATTTTTTTCGTGGAACATTTGTTTTGTGACATGCTTGTTCCAATTAGGCTGTTTAAAAAAACACTTTTTTTTCTTTGCAGTTACCCTTTAAATAACATACGAAAATCATTTTAGTTGTCGGCCTTTATAGACTTTGTAAAAAAATGCTTTATTTGAAGCATGTATGAAGAACCCCGGAACGAAAGTGCTGTGGTACTGCACATAGGTCGCTTTGAAAGTTTGAACAGCATTCTCGACGTGCTCTCCCGTCGCACATGCGGATTTTTGTGACAGTAAATAGAGTTGTTAAAGGAACCTACACTTACTCCTGACCTTATGCATGGCGTATCCTTTGAGCTTAATGCTGTAAACGTATTTACAACGCTTCCATGGGTTTGCGATGTTTGTTCATATACCTCGCATTAATCGAAATTCGTGTCGTCTAAAGCCGACTAACCACTTTTTCACAACAAATTCAGCTAAAACGTTTAGAGCAACATGTAGTATTATTTCCTCATATGATTATAGTGACTAAATGGTCCTCTCAATGTTATATCGCATATGGTGCCGTAAATGAGCTTTTCATGAGTTTTAAAAACAGCAAATATATTCGCAGATATGCTGCAAAATAATATTACCTTACTTATATGCGTATTAGAATTGTAAAATAATTTTTTTGAATCCACATTTTTATGCAATATATGTGAAACTTTATAAAGAGAACGGTGCGAGGCACGTAAAATATATCATACACAAAGGCATAATATAAACTGAAAAAAGTGATAGTAATTGCGGCTCACACTGATTATAAAAGTATTTCCGACTGAAATAACAATATATACAAGAATTACTCATGAAACTACATCAAATGTGCATGTCTAAATATATACCTGAAAATACGAAGAACACCACAAAGGCCATAAACCAAACTTATGATTGATATCTTCACAGTTCTCAGACGTATATTCATTATTTTGTTGTTCCGATTGAAGACAGATGAATTGCAACTCATTCCACAATTTTTCAAAGTATCAGACGATGCTGGTGATTCCTTTTTTCAGCGGCTTCAGGTAGACGTACACTACAGAATTACTAACCTATCTATATAGCGAGATTCTTTTTGTGATATTCTGCATAGCTTTTCATGAAAAGATAAACAATGTCAACTTAATAGTTTCTCAAGTTCATGTTCAATTTATTTAAAAATAAAATAGAAAATTTTCATTATATCCAAATGGAAATCGCCGCTTCACGGGTGGTGATCGGTAAACTGAATTGCAAATTCAATGACGACAAACGTTGTTTCGCATATTAATATAATTGCAAAATGAATATTTGCATATCCCAATGCGTTTTGGTATATATTTCTTGTAAGCACAGTCTTTCAGCTTACGGTTAATTTTCATGGTTCTGCACGTAACAGAAACGTAAGTAGACACTTTACTTTGTCTAACCTTCAAAGCTCAAAGAAGGAGTAAATTAGATATCTCAGTTTTTTGTGCCATGCATTCACAGCGGAAAATGTCAGTAACCCTTTACTGCAAAATATGTCGTTGTTCGTACGAATAAACCCGCTTGATCGTGGGGAGAGCGGGATAGCTCCGCCGCCCCTATCACCTCTTTCATCGTCGTCGCCCCTGCACAAGCACGTCATGTCTACGGCGAGACGCTCTCTCGCTTCTCAACTCTTCCCACCGCCACTGTGGGGTTCCGAAACGTTTTGTGCGCCTATAGAAAACAGGCGCGACTTAGGATAGCGCTCGCTCCGTTTATTCACCCAGACCTGTCCTGACTGCCCTGACAATGCAGTATTCATTATCTGTCCCAGGAGCTGTAAAAGCAAGCGCGCCGCGCTGCGGAGGGTAGACGGAGGACAGCAGCTGTACCGGAACGAAAAGAGGAACAGTGCCCTAAATATTACCCATGAGAGGCAGCGCGTAAGCAATAATATTTGTCAAGGCACCTATATTCGCGTGAAAAAGAAAGAAGAGAAGCGTCAACGCGAGGCGGTGGAGCCTGCACGATGTGGTTTTTTCGCTGCAGCGACCGGTGATCATCGGAGGGCAATCTTAGTCAATCCCTTTTGCTACTCGATGCGACGTGCGCGACCGTTGTGGTGCCTCCGAGACCTGACGCCCGCGCAATCCAACCACGTCTCTTTTCTATTCCAATGCTCCTAAAGCAAATATTCTGAAGTCAAAGACTAAGACGCAAATCTTGTAAAGCACATCCGTCAACAGCGCTATAACCACAACTTTCAATCACATCACACGTTGTATTGTATCTTGGATTTTTCGCACGCCATTTGCCATTTGTTTGTGCTACTTAATTTTTAATTCCAGTATATTTAACTCTAAATGTTCGTGGTTGGTGACTGTTAAAGAGTGTAGCTCGATGTGTGGAACGCAGCATGCAATGCGGAATATTGTATCCTTACCAGCTCCAAATTAGCGGTTCCATACACTGCCGGATTGAGACTCCTCTAAGAGTGTAAATCATGTCTTCATATATAACGTAAAATTAACCTCGCACTTTTTCAGGCCCTCACATCGAACCCTGTTGATTTTTGTCCTGACATGACGCCTTATACTGGCTCCTCTTCGGCGCAATAGGTCCCAGGCGAAACCGCTAAGTAAATTTCTTCGTTGCTTTAGGCTACCATCACATGACTATGTTACCTTCCACCAGCGCTTTATCATATATTTTGGTACTTTTCGCTCGTTTTGTTTTCTGTTATGATATCACGCTGCTCGTAATTGACAGCCCTCGCCGACTTGCCCTGGGCTTGTTGTTCTTATTTCTTAGATCTATTCTTATGGCTAGGTGCTGTGGAAACAACAAGAGAATTGCACCCTGAAAGCGAAACATCTGTGGGCCCACGTCATGGCTTGCGTTGTTCATTACCGCTGATACTCCGCTGTGGTGATCGATCCTATATTACGAAGAGCAATAAAGAACATGCAGGGGTTCTTCGCGAGCCATACAAAGAACCTTAATGAGGACTAACAAACCCGTGTTTCCGTCCGAATAAATCACCCTCCACCCCAATCTTAACCACGGGTCAAGACTTTATTGAATGCTTGCGAAACCGGGGCAGTCTTTATGTACTTATTCGTGACCATTCGAGAGAAGTCAACGTCAGGGCGTGGCTTCTTGACGTACCTCCCTCCTCCATATGATTTTACACAGGGTGCGGCTGTACTTATTTTGAATAAATACGCATGTCGCGATGTATTTATTAACCGGATTAACGAAGATCCGTGCATTGTAATTATGGACAAAAAATATATATAACGCCGAAATTCAAGTTGCATATTAGAGTAAGTATTCCGCTTGTTAGTTTCAAAAATAAGATCGTCATTTGTGTGTCCGAGCGCTATACGGACATAAAATTGGGGTGAATTGAACAATACCAATGGAGCGAAAAACCTTTTGCCAAATGGGTCTTCACTCTCTGCATTTATCATACTAAAATGTTAAGAATAAAAAAATTCTCAACAATGTTTGTAAACAATCGTTTTTTTTTGCACAGTGAGGAAAGATAAAGACAGTTTGGTCGACACTGCTAAATACAAATGGCTAAACATGATAAAAAAAAACAAAAAAACATGCGAGCTTTTTAGTTTAGCACCCGAAAGCGGAAGCAGCAGATCCGAGCGCGTGTGGTTCCATCTATGAGAAGCAGTCAGCCGAATGTTTTTTTACCATTTTCATCCTTCTGCTTAGAAAAAAAGAAACTACACTTTTGTATAATAAATCGTACACTCATTAAATTTTATTATAAGAAGTGAACCTCCTAAAGACGCCTTTTTTAAACGTTTCAATGCACTCCGTTCATTGGTAGGTATATAGAATGTTTTATCTCTGAAGAGTACTCAGGAATCCTGTACGTTACGCCTCCTTTTTGTTTGGCGTATGAACTATCGCTACCGATACTGCGAAATTTGAGAACACCTCCAATAATTCTTAGAAGGAGGAATTTCAGCATCAATATTCCCGCTTCGACAAAAATGTATACTTGTATTTTTATTTCTCAATACTTTTCCGACTATTTTACAGCTGCAATTTTCATACACATGGCGATGCCTTTTTACAAATATATTTTATTAAAATTATATACCTTTCTATGGAGTGGATTGGAGTATTTTTATTTTTCAAATTTTGTTATAGTGGTTGTGCCCAACCCTGAATAAAAATTTCGAACAGAACACTTCTTTTATTTGTTTCTTGGCTGCATAATAAAAGCCCAAAATCCCTCATGCATTGGTTATAGTTATCACTTAGTTATGCCGGTTGCGCATTTCGCAATAATCGATGGCGTCAATCGATAAAAAAAAAGCATCCCCCTTCCTTCCCCTTCCCGACCTTCAAACGGAATTTTAGGTCTTGAACCTTGCGTTCATCGCCTTGGGTCTGCAAAACAAGTAAAACAAGACAATAAGAGGTAGGTTTTCCGTTTTAATGCTCGAGTTTAAACGAAAAACAAAGAACACAAGCAATGCAGAAAACCTACGATTGGTGGCTTGCAAGATTCACTCAGCGCTCAGGCAAGCATGTTTGTTCCGCAATTTCCTTACCGAATAAGGTCAGTCGGTGCGGCTTCCACGACTAGCAGACGCCTGGAGGCGCAGTGGGCGCCGTCGTTTGAAGAAGGCAGCTTTCACGTATAAAAGGTCTATGGTAAATTCCGACCAAAGTTCCCACCATATTAAGGTGGGATAAAAAAAAAGAAAGTCGGGTAATTGCTCGCTTCTTCCAGCAGCCGAAAGCAGTCCCCCGCAGTTGACATGCAGGTAAAGCTGTAACCCATGTAGCACATCACTTCAAGCCAAATTTGGTTTTCGTCTGGCAATCCAGGGCCCTGAAATACGGAAAACGCAGAAGTGTAGCCGCACTTGATATTATTCGGCCAGAGACTGGCTAATCGGGCTTTAAAATGCGTAGCAAGTGCTAGAGTTAGTCTTCACAAGTTGGTTGTTTCGCTGTGGCACCGGGCTTTTTGGGACTAAGTTAAAGAATAAATTATAGACGGTTTGTATCACTTTTCCTGGGTGTCCCAAGGAGCGGCCAGGCTCTTTAAATCGACCGCAAAATTCGGTTCCTTAACCTACCACGCTACGACTTTGTGCAGCGTTGCCCACAGATGGTGCATTTCTTTTTTTGTAAAATTTGCAAGAAGCGAATTTACCTGAGGAAAAAGTAAAGAAAGAAAAAGGCTTAGCTCCTATGGAAACGTACCGAAGCCACCGGTCTTCAAACAATACGGCGCCGTTTCGCACGGGAGGCAAGAGATGGCGCAAGCGGTCGCGACGCCAACTGCCGCCAATGAACAAGCATACGGCGCCGAGAGCCGGCGTCTTTAGCAGACGATCTTTTCGACTCAAAAGCGGCGCGAGCTTTTCTGATATAAGTTGCTAATGCATTATTTTATCATCCTTACTAATAAAACATATTAAATGGTTACATAATCGATTAAAAAATGGTTTGTCGGGTTATTTGAACTGTTTTTTTCGTGGCACTTATGTCGTCTGCTTTGCAGTTCCTTGTTGTTACCGCGCCTGTTTTTGTTTCTGCGACTGTCGCCGCCTGCGGAACGCGCGCCGCTTTTGAGTCGAAAAGTTCGTCTGCTAAAGACGCCGGCTCTCGGCACCGTATGCTCGTTCGTTGACGGCAGTTGGCGTCGCGACCGCTTGCGCCATCTCTTGTCTCCCGTGCGAAACGGCGCCGTACTGTTTGAAGACCGGTGGCTTCGTTGCGTTTCCATAGAAGCTAAGCCTTTTTCTTTCTTTACTTTTTCCTCAGGTAAATTTGCTCTTTTGCAAATCTTACAAAAAAAATGCACCATCTGTGGTCAACGCTGCACAAAGTTGTAGCGCGATAGGTTAAGAAACCGAATTTTGCGGTCGATTTAAAGAGCCTGGCCGCTCCTTGGGACACCCAGTAGTTACTTTTTGTTTTGACTTGGCAGCTTTGTGCGTAAATCAGCAATACTTGTCAGAATTAGTCTTCCCTACTGGCAGTTCGGTGTATATCTGGCATTTTTTGCATCTCTGGCTCGATGGTAAACATGTTACGAACAAGATAGAAACCATAAAAAAGGGTAAGGAAAGCATCTTGACACTAAATAACGCCCCAGAAACCTGATGGGACCCATGCTAAGACCCTATGACAGCAAAACTTGGGCCGAATAAGCCGTCTTTCTGGATTGCTGCCTGGGCTGCCAGTTATGCTCATCTTCATAATTGATCATATTCTCTGAGATTGTGCGTGTACATCACCTAGAAGTTGTGACATTCCTGCACGTGCGCAGATAACGCACGTGGATTGCAATTGGTTGTATCCTTAAAAATATACAAATGAGAAAACTATCAGTTTTTTTCTGCCATAAACAAGCCTGAGGGTGTAACAGCAGGAAAGATGGTGTAACATGAAACTTATTTTTTCATTATTTCTTGACTGTATCGCCAGCAGATGAGGAAATAAAAATCAAGATGGATAAATTGTGATTTAAATCAGGATTTGAATATATATTTAGGTCATGATTTAAAGTATGACTTAAACAGGCAAGTTTTAACATGATAATTAATTCAACCCTTCTCCGTTAAATTATTCTTGAAAATGTATTTCTTATTTAATATTTATATCAATATTTTATGTTTTCTTTCCATATGCATTTGCTTATATGTAAATCAAATTATTACCAGAGAATAAATATATATCAAGCTGATACAATAAAAAAACCGGTGCCCCCACTGGGCCATGGGAGCAATAAGCTTGCTCTCTATCCTAAACGTAAAAACAATAAACTTTATTTACTTTGCTCCGCAAACAAAAAGGAAGACAAGGCGAAAAGCTGCAAATTTGAAGCTTACCGAGGCCCTTCCCATATGGTAAAAAAGCAACAGAAATGTTTCTAAATAAATATTAAAAAATATAATCATATTTATCCTTATAGGGTTCGATATATAAAAGAAGAAATTGAATCGAGACAATATTTTAATTTTCAATGCGACGTGCAAACAGAACAGCAAACAATTATAAATAAACAATCCTGTCGCCAACAAATACAACACCAGAAGAAGGGTCATAAAACTTGTTTCGGTAGCATATGACTTAGCAGACATCTTTATTTCACAGTAATATATATATTTCTACTTTCAACATTATTTATAAGTGATGGCAACGGGCATTTTAGAAACCCTCAGCCAAAATTAGTGCGGGAGTGGGAGCCCACAGGTTCTCGCCATGTCGAGTTACGTACGCGGGTTTGTTCTCAACAAACCACTTTGTTCGTCAGTTACGTAAAGCAAATCAGATCGCAAAAAAAAAAAACGAAAATAAAGTAGAAGTAATGCCCTATTTCAATAAACCAGAACAGGAAACAGAAATGAAATAATGTATCTAACTAAAAAAAATCAAGCTGGCAAGTTTACATCAATAAAATGTTTGAAATGTACCAACTTTAAATTTACAGTGATTCTTTCTCCCGCAAGATCATTGGTGATCGAACGAATTGGTTAATTAATCGTATGTTTAAACATACATATTAAGATAAAGAATAATTATTTTCGAGAAAAAGTGATATAAATCAAATTGATCTGATTAACTCAGTTAAATATTTTTTTATATCGCACTTAAACAAAATTGTAAAGAAAGTTCAGATTTTTTGCACTCTGTCCACGGGGCTCTTTTGACACAAAATATACGTGATTCTGGAACCCAATATACCGCTATGCTATCTTGCCATAGTAGCGTCGATTCTGAAAAATGTCTCTATTACAGCCAGTTTAACTACAAAAATGGAGATATTATAATTCCTTTCTATTAACTAAAAATGTTCACTTTGGACATGCGATTTTTTTGGTGAAGATATATAATTTATCAAAATTTATTTGAAAATATACAAGTTTGTTTCTTACAAGAACTTCGTTCCTTCAGACTTGTGCATGTAAAAATATTCTAGAAGAAGACACGAATTCCTAGTACAGAAGCTCTTCAATTTAACAATATATAAAAATTGCTTTGTTTATACACGCCCATAAAATGCTATAACACTACATTGCCGTTTCAACTAGAGCCCGCAGAAACAGTGCAGGCATACAAATAGCAAAGTGCGTTGAGAGCGCTGCAAGCGCCTGTACAAGCAACGAGGTCTTTCTATTTTTGGGTTATTTTTATAACTTAGTAATTTAATCCCAACGCAGCAATATTTGTGGTTTATGTGCAGCGTACTTAATATTATTGTTATACGCAGTGTCTCATTAACATTTTAACAGATTTGGTAAAATAAAACCTGAGAGGTTCACTTTTGTGGCATGAGCAGGTGAGTGGGGAGATAACGTAGAATGCTAATCGTCACGATAAGTCGAAAAATTAACTAAAGTATGTTGATCAACTTTTAAATTTAATGGAAATAAACATGTAGCTGCAAACGAAAACTTTGGGAGTGTCACCGAAAATCCCCAAATCAGTTAATATTTGAAGGACTCGAAGAGCGTGCGAAGCTCAGGGAGAGCGTTAAAGATACCACATGTGCAACCGGCGGGAAGCTAGCGGAGCGAAAATAGCAGCTTCAACAGCACCTTCCATAGAGTTTTTATGGATATGTGCGCTTTCATGTCAAGCATCTTGTATAATTATCATTGGTTTCTAATGCATTCACCATACTTTTGCACAAAAAATCACATGTGTGGCGCAGAAACTTCTGTAGTGCTATGAGCAGAATAATTCGCAGAGTTGTAGTTCCTGCTATAATTCATTTTATTTCATATTTTTACCCAAGAAGCATGCATTATATGCGTACATTACATGAAGGTGAAAGCGAAACATTTGGAAAAGTTGTGATAATATACACTATCTACAATGATATTATATTTACTTAAAGAAAACTGCATGTAATTAATATTTGTGACATATCTTATACAGTGTGCTTTTAGGCTTAACCGATTTGTTTTTAAAAAGGTATGAAAGCTGAATTTATGGGGTATGCGCAAGATAAATATACGCATTTTTCACAAGTCAGTGCATCACGAGCATATCAAGAGCAATTATTCATAAAGCAAAAGTCGTCGAAGACATAAATGAAAAAAGAGCTCTTCCTAACTTAGTTTATACAATATCATATCTGAAAGAGTGACATTTTCAGGGAGACCTTTCGAGTCCTTCATGAATAGGACCGGTGGCTAAAACAAAAACAAGTTAGTTCGTAATTTAATTGGTTCGACTTTGCATGAAGGATCAACCCTAGCAGATGTGAACCCAGCAGGACCGAAGTAGTTTGTTTTGACAAGATATTCGCTTTAATAAATTGTTTAAAAAAATAAACAAACTATTTTTCGCCCGTTTAAAAATAACGAAGAAGAAAACTACTCATACGTTTTTCTTTAGATTTGTAACACTCGCTTGGAGAGGGCACTGTGACATATGAAATGTGCAGCTTTGTTTTTAAAAAAACATCTAGTTGTAGGGTTAAATTGTTTTGGTAGGGTTCTATATTATGCGAGCATACTTTTTTGTATAAAAATAGTTGCTTTATCTTATAGAAGTTTTTTTATCTTAAAGGCGGAATGAATATTTAGTTCAAAATATATTCGATACATTACTGATTGTTCATTGGATGTGTTTTTTCCAGGACAAATTCTCGGTGAAATGAACTCCTAATTATTTATACGAAGTTACACTTTCAATATCTTGGTTTAAAATTATAATGTTGTTAAGATAGTGCTACTTTCTTATTTGTAACAGTTAATATACAACATTTACATGAGTTAATTTTTATTTGCCGATTAGCGTATCATTTGCTTATTTTAAGGTCAATTTGAAAAGCTACGTGATAACTTGTGGATTACATTTTTATATACAGTGCGTAGTCATCGCTGTGTAGCCTGATGGTGGACTCAGTGTTTGATTGGAGGCCATATGTGTTTTACCTCTCTACCCCTGTCTCACTCTCTCTCTCTCTCTCTCTCTCTCTCTCTGTATATATATATATATATATATATATATATATATGTAGATACATGTAAGTAGGCCCGACGGACACTTACCTGAGGAACGGTACATACATGGGAGGAGACTCCGTTGTTTATCCTAACTGATTGAACTCTGTTGGAAAAAGGTCTATATTCATTCAACTGCGGAAGGGTCAATTTGAAGTTTATAAAGTTTTGAAATTAATTGCCTGTGTGGTACTGTATCACGAACTAGCTTCTCCGGTATGGAATCCTCTCTTATGTCGCTCCGAGTCTGCAGGGATTCTATACTTTTTCGAATGCCACCGCTAGTGAATTGAATAGAAGGCATGCTAAAAACAGATCGTTCGGAAATTGGAGAAAGGGGAACGTTTGCTGGGTATATACAGTTTAAAAGAAGTAAATCTGCAGTTTCAAGGTTATTTTATTGATGATTGTCGTATTTTTTTAAACATTGGATCAATTCCACCATGACTCGGAATTATAGCCTTCCAAAATTTACTATGGTCGGTACAAAGAAGGCGCGATAGGTCTGTGCCTTAAAACTCTTTCTTAGCTTTTATTACTTTGATTTTTATCTGCCTCAAGAGCACGCAGTAAAAGAACGAATCGTCATTGTTACCCGTCGCCTTCGCATTTTGCAAACAGCCTTTTTTTCTTGTTCAACAAACGTTTTAATCTGGTTTAAAACTGTCATAATCGATCGCGGTCGAACTGGCGCACCGACGACGACGAGCACAACGCGCGTGCACGGGCAGAGAGCGCGTGAAGGGACTTTCGAGCGGCAGTAGGACAAGCGGTCGCTGATGGCCGGTCACCGAATAAAACTCAGTTATTATTCGGTGGTGTAGCCGTTGTCGGCACGAACACAACAAAAACCATTAGCAGTTTGCATTTACGTTGATATTAATTTATGGAACATATGTTGAGAGAAAATGCTTCTGGGCAGATTTGATTAGGATACAGTTATCATTAATCGAGCGATGCGTGCAAGTCGTGTCATACTCGTCAAAAAACAAGCGTAGCTCCGCATTTAAGCCGTCTACTTCAGTTCGGGCGTAGTCACTATTCTGCTTTTTGAGAGTTCCTGAAAAGCTTCACAGGTAACAAATGTGTCTAAATGTTCAATGGTGTGATCACTAATAGGGTAGATCACATTAGTTCAATTGACATACTCAGCACAACAGACTAAATACAAAACGAGTGTTGCGTTATCTCGTGTTGGTTACCATTTGTATTACTTGAAATGTTTCTAACAAACTGTACCTTTGGTGAGAAATCCTCGGATATCCGAACTTTGGGAGATTATACATTCCTAAGCTTGAAGGCATTCCTCGGATATTCTTCTCTGCTCTTAAAGGTCACGCACTGGCCCTTCATGGTCTCTTTGAGGAACCCCAGCTCGTTCCTAGACAACGCCACTGGCACCTCACTTATACAGTTTTGTCCCCTACTGTGAATCTGAATAGCCTCCGGCTCTGTGCGTGTCACCTTGTCCTTGTATTGTCCTAAACTTTTGGTGCAACTAAATGACTGTTTGCACAAGCAATTTTACAATGGACCGGCAGGTGTCCTCCCAGAGTGGTGCCTAGATAATACCATTTTCTCAGCGCACACTGTTCAGGCAACGTCCTGCCTGCCCAACGAAGGTTGCGGCCACGCGAGAGTGAATGTGTGAATTTGTGATGCGTTGCTTTTTTATTTTTTTATTTTCTGTAAGGGAATGTGTGCGTTGCGTGTCATTTTTCTTTTTTACTATGAGGAAAAAACAAGTAGTTGCGAGTCAGCGCCTGTCCTGTCATGTCTGTTCCTTCTTTCATCCTTTTTTTAGCTGTTTTCGCTCACGAAGTATAACGACTTCCATCTATACTCCGTTCCACCTTCAGTCCGAGCGCAGTGGACGCCACGAGCTATCCCAGCCGATCCAGCGCCGGGAGAAAATCGCGTGACCTGCCGGTTGGGCAGAGCGACACAGGGAGCTCAAGGTCACATGACACTCTCTCCACGCTGGATTGGCTGGGATGGCTCCTAGCGTCCGCTGCGCTCGGACTGAAGGTGAAACGGAGTATAGCTGAAATTTCAACTTTGTCACGGAAAGAGTAGCTAAGTTTTGTTCAACCTGGACAATTGCATTGACCTTCGCCTCCAAGTTCGTTACCCGTAATGCAAGACCAGCAATGCCGGCGTTGATTACGTGTCGTTCACTCTGAGTTTTTTTTTTTGTTAGTAAATGTTGGAACTTGATGTAATTGACTATATTTAATTTTGCAACTTATCTAATGTTTTACTGGCAGATGTTATAATCAACATCAACACAACAGTGACAACAGCAAGCAGCTTGAAAACTTGAAACAAAACTATAGAGATGTTTAACCACGGTGGTGGCATATGGCGTACACTTTGTTCTGATTTAATAGAAAAGTGAACACCTCGCTCTCAGTACGTGGATAGATCAATGCGCAAAGGTAGAAGAACTATACTGTCAACAATGAAAGGAGAGTGGCCACAAGGGCACTCGTACCGTAAGCCAACCTGGAATATTCACAACACGTTAGGCAACGACCAACATCGCTGCAGAGTCTGCTGAAGGTAAGGTGGCAATTATTTTTTTGCATTGGCTCTTTAGAAGTGTAGATAACGTTGGTTTTAGTCAGAGTAAGTTGGGGTGCGGCCAATTGAGTTCAACCTTCTTAGCTAGCGTGCGGACCTTTGCTTTCACGCGGAATCCCTTGATAACGCTGAAGGGCAGATCAGCCAACCGGACGTGCCAGCAATTTCTGGTGATATAAGTACGATCACAACAGAAGCGAAAAGAATCTGGATGATACTTGACAAAGCACACACATCGTAGCACGTAAAC
>JAZHYW010060154.1:0-26151 GCA_037355805.1 Ixodes ricinus | reverse complement strand
CCTTCACTTATCTTCGGGTTTTCGTTCGCTGTTTTGTCATACTCGAGTCCCACTAGAGCGACAGACAGAGACATCTGGTACCGACAAGCCTCGTACACCTGAAGCATCCACGCTATTGTGCCTTTTGCAGGCTTGCAGTCTCTCGGTGCTCGTGATGTAAGCACCAATGGTTGCAAGCTTGCCGAAGATACCTTCGAAAGAGTGCTGCACGTGTCTGATGCCTGTCGGTGTCGGTGACTCATGTTTGCAGCTCTAGTGGAACTTGGGCATTGTTTTTAGTCGTGAACACACTCGCCTACATTGCCACATTACCGTAATAACTCGAGAGATATCCCAAATGAAGTCGATAGCAAATGGGATGAAAATAATTGGTAAGCTAACTTTCGGCGTACCATAAAAAATTGGAGAAATGCTACTTTTTGGTTTTGGCCCTCGAGACTTGTGACAAAAAAGGAAAGGGCGATGAAACAAAGACGATTGTCGATCCCAGTCAGCATTGTTCGCTTTTCTCCCGCAGTGGTTAAGTAACACCGTTTTTGCCGAGGTCACCATTGGCCAGGAACCCGCAATTACCAGAAGTGGGCTAGCTTTCGGTGTTTAAGAAAAAATAGCAAATCATGTCAAAAAATAGGGGTGGGCTATCTTTCGGGAGTTGGAGCATCTCTCGGTATATTGCGGTAGTTGAACCCTCCGATATCCTTCAATTTTAAAGTAAACGCAACAAAATGTTTATTCTTTGGGTTCCCGTGATTGCAGGACCTCAAGGCATGGGCAGGATGAGCAGACATGGCCATGCGATGTGGTCACGCGTGTACGCCAACACGTTGTCCACAAACGAGTCTGCGTTTTACCGCACCAGTTGTCGGCACTGTGGATGCGCAGAAAGCAGATTCGAGTGAGCAGCAAGCGTGTGTGCATGCGCACTGCCGAGAGCAACGCCACCGCAGAGGCGTGACGTCATGGCGCGCGTTGGTCTCTGCGGAGCGGAAGTTCATCTGCTTCTTTTGCAGGGTGACGTCAGAACGCTGAGCTCTGATTGGCTCCGATTGAAGGATAGTTAATAGACATCAATGCTATACTTTGTTTCAGCTTCGGCCCGAGCGCGGCCGATGTTATGAGTGAAGGGCCAATCAAACAGCGAAAGGCGCACAACGTCATGATGTGCTCCCTGCGGTTGATAGGACTAGCCGGTATTCGCCGTCTCTCTGTGCGTGCTCCTCCGCCAGCTGAAGGTCCTATCAAGCACAAAGAGCACGCCATGACGCGGCTGCGCTTTTCGCGCTGTTTCATTGGCTCTTCGGCTCATAACATCGTCCGCGCTCGGAGACCTAAGGTGAAACGAAGTATAGCTGCCCTGAGTTCTACCCCCTATCCCTTCTTCAATCACCGCCAATCAGAACCCGGTGTAGTTCTGACGTCAACACAACCCCTGCGCAACAAGCAAACGAACTTGCGCTCCACATTGGTTCACGAACGAAATACACTAGGAGTCCTGGCCCCGAGATGCCGAAGGCGTTGCTGCAACTCGCAAGCAATCAAGCACTAGTTCAAAGATTGAAAAATGGCCCGTCCAACGGCCCCTGCTGACGTGCGCGCCGCTGGTGTGGTGCCCCTGTTGGTTTCGTGCACGTAGTACGCGGGCGTTTTACGTATCATGGATCTGCTCTCGGAGCACGATCCGTGCCCACATTTGGTGTGAGGAACCGCGGACCTGGTTATAAATGGCGGATTCGTTTTCATGCCACTGACTTAATAGCCCGGAAATAAACTTTCGTAGCACTCTCAACTCCAGTCTCGCGTCTTCGATCCCCGTTTCAAGCCAGGTTTTAGTACTGCCAACTTTGGCCGCAAGGCCAATCACGTTTTTGGCCGCGCATCTAGTTGGGTGCGAGCTGCTTAGTTTTTCTGCTTTGCCGCTTTTCCCCTGGGTTTTTCGAAGCCCCTTGAAGTAGCGATTCCTTTCTTAGGGCACTCCCTGCGTGCTACTAAGAATCAATCAAACAAACAAGCATTCCCGATGAGACGCCCTAAGTGAACCTATCCAAATTGTGGAGACGTTTTATTTTTATTGGTGGCAGCAAGTTGCCCTCAAGCGGCTTTTATCTGTAAACCGTTAGCATTACAAATCACGGGAAAAGTGGATTTCTGGCGATAGGAACGGTCTCCACTCACAGTAACATTGGCACTAGTGCTCGTCGACATTATTGCCAGTCGCTCGTCAAAGTACGCTAGTCTTTTAAGAATGCGTTATTTTTATCGTTTAAACGCTTATCAACCCAACAGGCTTGGGAGAAACTGTTATATTTGGTCATTGCGGAAACGCCAGAAAGAAACCACACATCAAGGCTGTTTCTAGGGACATGGCCTATTATGTCAACGCTTCTGGATAAGGCCAACTACATCCGGGAAGCACTAACGCAGCTTGAAAACAAACAAAAAAAATGTTTATGTCGTCTGCCGATCCTACACAAATATGTAATAAAGTAATCATCAGAGCACTCGAAGACCACCGTAATACCATGGAGATTCGCGAGGTTCATTGTAATAACCTGAAATCTAAAAACGCTCATGCTAGAGTATTCTACTTGCTTTTTAAGATTCACGAGCCAAACATATCCTAGGAGACCCATTCTATCAGGCACAGGCACTCCGTCCGAACGAATCTCAGAATTCATAAACTAAGCGATGAAACATATATCTCCCCTGCTGGAGTCTTACTTGAAGGACACCACGCAATCTCTGAGTCTTATCGACCACATGAAAATATCCGACTTAGTATCAGAGCGAAGCATTCTGGTAACTATTGATGACAAATATATTTACATTAACATCCCCATAATGAAGGAATATTTGCCATGGAGAAGTTCCTCTCTCTCTACCTTTCGTATTCTGCAGACAGCGATTGTATAAAATAGTGAGGGTGCAGGCGAGTGGGTGAATGTTAACCAATTTGAATACACCTCAGACTGGGGCAGAAATGAACATATAAGTCGAATGAAGAGAAAGGGACAGGACGACGTCTCAAAATCAGCTATCAGGTTTATTTAGTCCGCCTCCTTATATAGCCCTCAATCAGCCACCACCAACACAAAGGGGCAACCTTTAACCAGTTCAAACGCCACACCCTCCAAACAGCCAGCACCAACACAAAGGGAAAACCTCTAAACAGTCCAAACACCAGACCCTCCAATACTTACGTACTCATGTGAATCAATCAAGGTATCTGTTGGGAATACGGAAAAGAAAAGTCTAAACCGGTGTTGCCAAAGATTAGCTCTCATTCGAGGACTGTAAAAGCTGGCGTTGTAAAGTCGTTCGTCAGAAACGCGCTAGACAGATCATCTGTTCATTTTATCACAGATTCGGTTTAAATACAGTGCAAAAGGTTGATCAGTGTAGGTTATAGAAGTTTTACCGAACGGCAGTTAGAAATGGTTATCAAAGGAAGGAAAGAAAGGGAACAAAGTGAAAGCACCAGATTTGCTGTGATCCCATATTTTCATAAAATTTCGCACAACTTGAAGGCATGTGCGAAAAAGTTTGGGGTAGACATGGTTTTTAGCTCGGATTTTAAACTCAGTAGATTGACCCCATTGCAAACCAGTGGGAATAACTGCAAAAGGAGCCATCAAGAAAAATAAGTAAATTGTGACAATGCATGGTGTTGTGTATGAGATACCACTGGAATGCGGGTTTAAGTATGTAGGACAGACATCACGATGCATCGACGACAGATTTAGTGAACACAAAAGAAACGTGAAGAACAGTGCACCGAACTCAGAAATCGCAAAACATGTCCACGAACGCAACAACTGCACTGCGATTTGGTCGGAGACAGAAATCATTCACAAGGAGAGGAATGATGCAAAAAGAATAGTAAGGGAGACGGTGCGGATAAAATCTCTATGTAAATGCATAAGTCAGGCTTCGTTACCGTTCGGCAAAAATCCCAAAAGCTTTTTAAGAATATAATGTTTCTTTTGTTTAACTGGGATGTGTGTACTGTACAACGTTGCCCCGTTTTAGGTTCAGAGTGTGTCATCCCTTCATCGCTGACATAAAGTTTTTTTTTCTTGTTTTTTTTTTTGCGGTGGGAGGGCATTGTTTTTCTTGTGAACCTTTGTCAGGATATGATAGGTACTGATCTTTTTGTAGTGTTTTGGGGGAGATTGTAAAGTTATCTTTGTGAGTCGGCATGAAGGCCGTCCATAGTACTACTTTGTGTATTGGGGGGTTTGGCGTTTGGACTGTTTAGGGGTTTTCCCTTTGTGCTGGTGGTGGCTGTTTGAAGGGTATGGCGTTTGAACTGGTCAAAGGCTGCCCTTTTGTGTTGGTGGTGGCTGATTGTAGGCTATATAAGGAGGCGGACTAAATAAACCTGGTAGCTGAGTTTGAGACGTCGTACTGTCCCTTTCTGTTCCTTCGACTTATATATTCATTTCTGCCCCAGTCTCAGGTTTATTCAACATGGTTGGCGATTGTATATTGCTCTTATCAGAATTAATCTTACACTGCAATAACTTTACGTTTAACAGCACTCATCACTTGCAGATTCAAGGCGCTGCTATGGGATTAAGGATGTCCCTGAATTTTGCTTATATCTATATGTGTAAATAAAAAAATAGAAACTTTATTTGGCCACATACTAAGAAGCCTGCCATATATGTTCCTTATATTGATGATAGTTTCACAATCTGTAACGACACAGAAGGTACATTAATTTCCTATCTGGATTACCTTAATGGCTGTCAACGCTCGATTAAATTTACTTGCAATTACTTCGTAAACATCATAAACTATGTCGATGGTAACGTTAAAAAAAGCTGGGAAATAATTTAATAACATAGCGGTACAGGAAGCCTACATTCTATACTGAAGAGCCATTTGAATATCATGCACACTGACGACAAACTTCGGAAGATATTTTCCGAATCTCCCTTCGCCACATTACCGCAAGCATCGAAGCCTTGGGAGATTGCTATGCCCACCTTACACGAAACGTCCCGATTCATCCGGTGGCTGCGGTCCTTGTCGGAGTACCCCATGCCAGCTCTGCCCTTTCGTTTTGACCGCTGATCATATTTCGAGCAGCGCAACAGCTTTCTTGATTAATATGAAACAACGTATTGACTGCAAACCTCCTGACATTATATATATTAGTATATGCACGCTCTGCGATAGGCAAATTTGGGGGAACATAAAAATTCCATGACGGAGCGGGGAGCGGGAGCAATTCTTTGACACAAGACGGACATTGTAAATTGGGAAAATATACCAGTTGCTAAACATTTGAACTCTGATCAATACGCATGGAAAATTACCATTATGAAAAGTAATTTCGAAAATGATATCACACAGTAAAAATAAGGTCATATTACATATCGAATGTAGATCGTTCAGCTACACTTGACATCAACATCTCAAAGGGATGTTGATACCTACATAGGGTGTTCCAGTCTTCTTGTTGCTACAGGCAAGCACCGATCGCGTCGGGTAATTCCTCAAAGGAAAAAGGAAAGGAAAGGGAGAAAGGAAGAAAAGAAGGGGAAAGAAAGTATGTCTTTAATTTTTAGTTAGTTAGGTTTCCTGTTTATTTGACCTCGAGCCAACGTCCCCTAACGGGCCGAACTTGCTAGAGCCTAACGCTTCAACCAGGGCGCGATTTGTCTCCACGCCGCTCCACGCAGCGTGTCCAGTTACATTTCGAAGGTGGTTTACCGCCCTCTCTTGGTGCGTCGTCTCCTCGTTTTCGGCGGCCGCTGCACTTCAGCTATGTATTTTTTTCTTTTTTGCTGGTGATGCGCG
This sequence comes from Ixodes ricinus, assembly GCA_037355805.1. NCBI lineage: Eukaryota > Metazoa > Arthropoda > Arachnida > Ixodida > Ixodidae > Ixodes > Ixodes ricinus. The sequence goes on along the minus strand of JAZHYW010060154.1, from coordinate 20,346 downwards.
TAGTTTTGATTATATAATTGTTACTTCCCTTTCTAGGGCAGACGTAGGGATAAAGGGAACGCCACCTTTTACGACATTTTCTTTTTTTTGCTTTCCTGGAGACCGCCATCACTGGGTTTTCTATGTTGTGTTTTCTGCTATAACGTGCCTGTTTGTTGTTGCAAACGTCGCCCCCTGTGTGTGAGTTTGTTTTTGGGGTCGACTTGTGTGTGTTTATTATTTGGTTTTCTTTCTCTCTCGATCGCGGACCGAATCATTCTGCCACTTATGTTTCCCTACACTTGAAAAAGAGCAGGCTCTGCTCGAAAGCGTCGAAAATAGAGCCTCTGCCGCTGATCACACTATTTTTTCTACGTGTGGTACTCTCTTGGTGAAGATTTGTTTATTAACACTTTGGACAATGTCTTAGCTGAGATGCTGTTCCTAGCAAGCGGGCCCAGGATTCTTAGAGAATAAACACCTACAGTATGAGAAACTCTAAGTTTCCAAAATTGATCCAGTTCCCTGCCGCAAGGCTGGCCGTCCACACGACGTCGTGTGGACGGCCAGCCTTGCGTGACGTTTGTGTAGAAGATCAGGGGACGACGCGGACATGTGGACTGGACTTGCGGGTGATATTTAATACATTTTTTTTAAATTGTGGTTCGTTTGTTTTTAATTACGTGTTGTAAATATAAGCGTTCCATTCTCAACCACGGTTCGTCTCGCCTCCGCTGATTTCGTGTGCCGTTCCGCGTGAACGTGACTCCCGTACTTTCGTGTTTGTATGTGTGTGCATTCCTGCCTGTGGTAGCGTGTGTACGTGCGTGCACACTCTATGCTTGAGTCCTGTTAGCACGCTTAATGCATATATAATAATTACCGCGCGCCTGCTTGCGTGCTTGGGTTTTCCTGCGTCGGTGGCGGGACAGATACACACCGTTCCGCTTTCAACGACGGAGACCGCAGAATACTCTAAGCGTGATCGATGCCAGTGCCATGCCGCGTTGCTGTCACGTTTCCTCCGTGGAGAGGCGCGGCAAAGCGCGGAATGCCTAGTCACGTGGTCACGTTAACAGTGCTGGATTGGCTGGGCTGCTTCGTATAGCGGCCGCAGCGGTCCATCTGGAGGCGGAACGGAGAGCAGTTCGCAGAAGTGAGATTGCTCGCCAACCACCGCCGTGTGTGCCGACAGCTTTACGGCTGCACTCGTCGGCCCACTCGGCGCGCACTATACCACGACTGTGCCTTACAAGCCAATCGATACTGGCCTCAAACCACGTGACCGGAGTCTCTCCTCCCGCGCGCACACGAAGTGCGGGCGATCACGCGACTCAGAACGTGGACGCTGAGTGGGCGAGTCTAGGACTCCATCTTCAGCGGGCCCGGTGGGTAGTAGCGGTGTTGGAGTGCCGTTTGCGCGGTTTACTGACGACGCTACAACGTTAATTGAACGCGAGTGGTTAATAACTTTTCTCCGTTGTCTTTTTCTTTGTTTTGGTTCCGTGGCAGCAGCTGGGCTAGACGACGCTGAACTATTTTGCGGCGTGGTGGGCGCGTAGAGGTGCTTGCGAGTAGGGGAAGAGTGCTGAATACCACGCTCGCTTAAACGTGGCCGTAACAGCGGTAAATGTAAAGGCGCAATCTTTGTTTACGTTTATTTAGTATACTCTACGAATCCTTGGAGTAGATGAAAAATGGCGGTGAAGCTACGTGGATGGGCCCGAGGGAAGCCTTTTTAGTTTGTAGTTTGAGTGAAGGCAGTTGTTGCATGCCTGCGTCGTGGTTTCGCAACATGAACGTTTTTGGGGTGGAAAAATCCAAACGATCGCTGGTGCGCATTGTGTCAAGTTTGGTTTTTAATAACCAGAATATGTGAAGTAGGACGTCGCTAGCAGGTGGGGTAAATACACGCTCGGCGTTCTGCTGTAGAATCTTCAAATATAATAAAACAAAATTTTTCCTGTTTTTTTTTTTTTTTAGTTTGGTGTTGTTTTATATTTGTACAACGAAGTAAGTGTATACGAGAGGCCCGTTTCGAACTTGAATTCTGGTAAAGAATTGTGTGTATTTTTCTAAACATCCTTTTCTGCAAGCCTTAAACTTGGGCTTACCCGGCCGAGGTTCCCGAAATCCGACGGCGTCTTATGGCACACTAAAAACGTTTTACACCCTTAAGGGTGTAAATGAGCTGATCCTAGCGTTAACACCCTAACATCCGCAGTCGCATCGCCTGTGCATCATACAAATGACAGCATGCTGGCTGCGGACATGACGAGAGATTTATCTACAAACTCACTCACCCATGTTCGCAGCAAAAAATATTTTCTTCGCGTGCACGTTTCGTGCATTGTCTGCTGACAGCTATATTTTACGAGTAGATGAGATGGGCCCGCCATACAGGCAAGAATTATGCCCGAGACGGCGCTGCACACTGTCATTTGTGTGATGTATTACCAGAGGGACCGAGTCTCTCGGAGGGTGTTACAGCAACTCCCTTTGGTTGCTAGTGAGCACCCTGAAATAGAACGCTGGTCATAGTAGCAGCAAGGTGCAAACACGTTTTTTGTACACAAAGAAATCAGGATTAAGTGATTGAAATCACATTTATTCGATTTAAATCTGAATAATTTGATTTAAATTGGGTTATCTTTGTTTTTAAATTTGCTTAATTTGATTTTGAATCCTTCCACACAAAATAGCCAGCCTTTATTACTAGATGCGTGGCAGACGTGGAAGATTGATTGGTCGCATTGTTTTCAATGATCGGACGGACTGGTCCGATCAGTGAAAACAATGCGGAAAAATAACTACTTTAAACGTAAATCGCAGTCTATTTAGCACCCTTTTTATTTATGTAAGACCCGCCGTACTAGAACAAAAGCTGTATTTACTTTTTATTTCGCGCTATTATTCGTTTGCTAAAGCACATTATGTAGCTGACCAATAAAGAGGAAGGTAGAAATAAAGCTTAACGCTCTGATTTGCTGAGAAAAGTACCACCTTTTGCTCGTGTGAATCGGATGTAAATATTTATCGTTTGATTATGACTTATTTAAATGCAAAAACAAATGCCCCCACAAAAAACGTGAAATGATAAAACACGCAATAAATAAAAATAATAAACAAAATATTTTCAAGATCTGTTTTGCGGGAAAAGTTCGATTTAAATCCCCGTAGTAAATCAGGCTTTATATATATCACGTTTTAAATCATGATTTAATTTAGTATTTCAATTATCTCGATTTTTGTTATCCACCCAACTTGGCAGCCTCCAATAGAGATATCGTTTTACATTTAGAAGCAACAGGCACCACGTGCGTATCTGACATGCATAAAAACTAAACGACTCATACAGACGTAATCATGCCCGCTCAATACCGGAATCACAACTCTGCTGGCCGCTCCGATTCAGAGACACTTAGTCGCAGGTACCGCCGTTACGAAGGTTAAGATTATGTTGCTTTGCTTTCGTCAATATTTTTCGTAAATACTTCTACTTATATGTTCAAGGAATGTCTTCAAGTAAAAGCGTTTCTACTGGCAATAATGTACGACACAGTCGGTAAAACAACCTGTTTGAAGTTTGAGGTTTGCTATCGGAGCGGAAAGATGCGCTCCGATAGGACACCTATACCTGAAAACGCGAGCAAAGTGAGCGTTTTTTTCTTCTTCTTTGGAACGTTGTAAAGGCCGTGCGTGGCCTGCCTACTATTTGCTAAAATGAGTCGATTTAGTGTTTTTTATTTATCATCCCCAGCAAGTTTCTTAATTAGACATTACCTATTCATTCACTAGTTAGAATTAATTATTCAAGAGTAATTATTAAACTAATATTTCTTAACGTTATCCATTTTCCCAAATGGGCCGTACGGCAGAAAAAGAAACGACATTCTTTTGCAGTGCGATGCGCACTTTTCGGAGGAACGATTTGGCCCGCATTTCGAGCAAGACCTTCTATGTTCACTAGTCACTGGTAGTTTAAGAAGGATGGGACTTAGAATACAAATATACCGTTTCTTGCTTCGTGGTTCGCTCTCCGGCATCCTGAGAGGCTAATTCTTTAGTCTCTCTGGCTGTCAAAAGATATTCAAGCTGCTCTAGACGGTCTAAATAAACATACCTTTTCTTTGTTTCTTTTTTTACAGCGGAGTTGTTTAGGGCTAGTTCCCCAGGATCGTGTCCGTCCGCACAGAAATGTCGACACAACAATCTGGTTGCCGCCGTCACTCATAGATGGCGGTAGCTGTCCAGAGTGTTGTGTTTGCCGGTTGTCTGCTTGCCGCCGTCGCTCATAGATCGAGGCAACCTTTCGAGCCTTTCCACTCTGGCTTGCCGACTTCCTGCCGGCCATTACTTCATTCCCACCATAGTACAGCTTCACTGGTCTTCCTTCTTCACCAAAGTAAAAACCGAAAGTTTTTTGTTTTTTTTAAGGGCGCCGTTATTTTGGGAATTGAATCGCGGACGACGCCGTCTAGCGGCTTAAAACTTGAAATACAGGTTGGTTGTGGCAGCACAGCTATCTGTGTATTCCACGTTGGTGGTATGGGAGAACTTGGCTAGACTCAACTATGGCAGTCTACTATAACTTGACTTGCACTTGGCGGGTAGAACTGGATCTAACCGAGCTTGGCTAATGACAGGCCGTCGCCTTGCCTCCTCGAAAATTGAGGACGAAGGCGGTTTGTAGCTTTTATTGAGTCTTCGTAACGAAGGAATAAAGCATACCTTCGTCTAATGCAGTGAATGTGGATAGGTTCTCTGCATATGATAGCTGCATCTTGAGTGGTGGCACGTATACGTTTTCATACCCTACGCATGCCATGGAGCAATAGCATATACCTTGCAATAATAACCTAATCGGAGTACCGGCACCGGGTTGGAATCGGTCCGCTTGCCTTAGACGAAGTAGTCGTGAGCATAAACGTGACGAGGAGTCTGGTATTAGAAGTATACTCGCGATTGACGCTCGGAATCGACCGACTTCATGTATAAGGGTCCTTGTGAAACATGTAAAGCTCAAAAAGCATTGCAGCCCCACTCGCGCTGTAGTCTCCTGTGCTTATAGCACACATTTCCCGATTGTTCTTACGCGTATTAAAATTATTAAGGAGAAAGCCTTATATTCGTTCAGTGGACCTTCGTTCAGTCAACCTTCGAAGTCTTTGAGCGAAAACACGTCGGCGACACGAAAGGTACCAAAACATTTACGGGACCACTCAGTGGCTGACTTAGCGAATTAAGATGACTACTCAGCACATTGAGAAGGATGACTCAGCAGATTAAGAAGGATGAATCAGCATACTATGAGGGATGACTCAGCAAGCAAATCGTGCGCCTTTCTTTAACGCATCGGCGCTTGTGCTTTCGCTTTCAAGTCGTCTTAGGGATAGCCATAGCGTCCTATAAATATACTGACAAAGCCTGGCAGATCGCCATGAGAAGCGCCACCGAAATGGAAAAGGTGGAGTTCTAGACAACGGATGGAGGGAGAGCCACGTGACTGGCGCCCCGCTGCGGCTAGACGCCGAAACACACTTTTTCCTAGCGAACAAGTGTGTTTCGGGTCCTCGCCAATGCAAAGGTGTGCGCTGACGTCCAGGTTCCCCGAGAAATGGCTCTTTGATGCTCTGTGCTATCCGATCCTCGCGCTCCAAATTTGCGACCGGGCACTCTATGGCTCCGTCGCCGAACTTCCAGGCTTTGTGAGTATAGAGGAGGCTATGGCATAACATAAAAAATCCTGTGAATTTATTTTTCTACAAGACGACGAAGCAGCGATAGCCAGGCAACCATAGATTTTTGCAAATGGCTGCACGGTACCAGAAATACTCGGAACTAACTCGCGCACGACGTACGTCTCTAAGCCTTTCCGATCACACCTTTGACAGCTGCATTCTTTTTTTCAGTTGGCAAACCAGAAATGCAGCGGGTCGAGGGTGCTTCAATTTATTTTATTTATTTTACCTACAGGGCAAAAGGAATTACAGAGGGGAGAGTCTTTTTGTTTTTAGATATAAACATAGGAAACATACAAATGTTTTTATCAAAGTGAAAGCAAATAAACAATAGTCAACCAAAAGAAAGCACAAGAATATTAAGCGCAGTAGAAAAAAAAGTCGGGAATCGACATTTGATGCAAGGGATGCAGGCAGGTGATTCCAGTCATTTGATATTCTAGAAATGAATTATGTGTAAAATATTAAAAAAAATGGATGCGAACCTTGTGATGAACGATCAAGCTATTCTGAAACAAATGATGGAGGACTTATTAAATGATTTCTTAGCACAGAGTTATAGTTGAAGATATTGTGAAAGCTACAAATGCTTGAGATTCTGCGACGATGTGCGAGACTGGGAAGATGTAGGCTGACTTTCATTGATGTTATACTAGCGTTGCGGCTATAGTTAGCCAATACGAAGCGTACAGATTTGTTCTGGACAGATTCAAGTGAGTCAATAAGGTAAGTAGGACCGCGAGTCCCGATGGAGGCTGCATTGTCAAATTTCGAACACACCCAAGTTTTATATAAAAAAATGCTTTAGCGATGGATTTAAATAGAAGTTACGTTTGATGTAACCAAGCATTCGATTGGCGTTATTAATCACGTATATAACATGCTCGTTCCAGGAGAGATCAGAGGTCAGTATCACGCCCAGATCTTTACACGAGTCTAGAAGATGTAATGCTATGTTATTAAGCTTATCAGCCGTAGTTTAGGCAGGTTTACTAGTTACACGCTATAATTTGCATTTATTGATATTTAGTTCCATTCGCGATAGTTCAAACCATTTAGTGATGTAATTTGAATCATGCTGTAATTGTTTTGAATGAGAATCGTAAGTAATTGTTAGGAAAACATCATAATCATCAGCAAATCTATTTGATCGAGAAGAAAACAATAAACGGCAAGTCGGTAATATAAACTTGGAAAAATGTAATGGACCGAAGGCAGACCGCTGAGGCGCTCCTGAAGAAACTGGTGCCAAAGACGAGATAATACTATTGCAGGTGACAAGCTGAGAACGATCTGTTAAAAATGCTGCCAGCCAGTTAATCGCGTTAGGAGTAAGATCAATTAATATTTAGTTTACTTAGTTTATAAAGAAGTCTGTCCGATATACCATGTCAAATGCTTTTGAAAAATCACACGAATATGCTGTCCAAATGGAATACCTAATCATAAACAGTATGAAAATTGTTAGCAATACTAATCAATTGGGTTTCACGATTTTTTTTCTCAAAACATCTTAAGCTGTGGAGAAAAAATGAGTTCGATTGAAGAAAGCTTACAAGTTCTGAATAAACTAAATGTTCAAAAAAGCTTACAAGAAATGTTAGTTAATGAGATGGGCCTGTTATTATTAAGGAAGTGCTTATCGGCAGCTTTGAAAAGAGGTATTACGTTTCCAATTTTTCAGTAATGAGGCAAAGCTGCAGAGTCTAGTGATTGTTGAAATATACGTGTGTATTAGGGAAGTTTAGGCATTTATTGCCTTGAACATTTTGACTTTATTTTAACCGTACCAGTGTATGACGACCCCTTAAGGCCGTGCATAGTGTTTGAAACACCATTACGGCTGATAACAATATGGTCCATTAATTAAAAAGCGTTATTATGACAAGGTGGCTCTCTATTACTGTGGGGATTTGAAAAAAAAACACGTGATTAAAGCTTTAGTAAAGATTGAAGAACGCAAATAGTCTTCAATGTGAATTATACTACAGTTTTGAGTGAAATGAGAGATCACTAATCGTGATCAAACACAACATTCCAAAACTGTCGAGGATTACTTAGAAACATTGATGGCAAGATCTGGTTAAAGAAAGCTTAGTGTTTTAAATAGCATTTTTAAGCAACAGCAGTGTCGGCGTATTTTTGCCAGCGGACTGGGCAGAGGGCGGATTTAGCGGCTTTAAATTACAGCTTCTTTTTTTAGAAAGTCTTAGGAGCTTTTGTTCAACCATGATGAACAAGGATTAGCAATTATGGTATTAAAAGGATCATACCTCTTAGAAAGATAATGAAGCATTTCTTTGAAAAGGGTTCAATTTGTTTCTTGGGTGAGCTCCAAAACTGTTCAAAGTAATATTCCATGAAATGACATAATTCAGCCATAATATCATTATATTAGGCTCTGCTATGATCACCAATAACTTACTTTCTGATTATTAGTACAACTGGAAGATATAGCTAATACACAATTTAGCAACGAATGATCCCTAAGTTGGCACGGCTAGAAGCTGTTACAAATAGTACTCGGAGATCATGCCTAAAAACAAAATTGCGGAATATAATGAAAAAAGGATTAGTATAAGGAATACACGAGCTCCAAACAAATTTGGGGCAATTCAAGTCGCCCATTAACAGTTAAGGTATCATTGTAAAACCTGCTACACTACACTAATCTACAACACACCCTGTAGTGTATTAGAAAAGTCATCAGAACATAAAGGCGGGCGGTAACAACATCTTACAATGAGTGTTTGGTGCTGAATGGTGACGCACACAGATTACTTGAAGTGGAGCTGTCAATATGTACAATGAAAGATGGGATTCAATCATTAACACCTATTAAACACCACCGCCTATGAGTTGATCTCTGTCCTAAAAAATGTAATGAAGCGTTTTTCACCAAGAAATAACTTCGAATCTTCTTTTTTTCGCCAAAAGCCATGTTTCTGTTAACACAACAATGCTATAAGCACTTCGTTTCAGCTTAAAGACCGGCGACCAGTTCGCGCTTTCCACTTTTTCCCCGCTTCCTCCTCTCCCCCTTCTACCCTGTCAACGATTGCCTGTTTCTTCCCCCCTCCCCCAAAGTGAGGAGGATTTTCTGCCTTGTAGAATCTCGAGTCTGGTCGTCGGCCTTTAAATCCAGACGCAGCCGATGTTACGAGCTAACGGGATCGATCAAGCTGCGTTAAAAGAGCAAGCAACTAAACATTTTCTGTTTATGTTTGTTACAGCGATGATAAAACATTTACAGAAACATGACGAACACCATGATGGTTGCTCGTAGCGTCCTCTGCGTGTGGACTTAAAGTGAACCAAAGTATAGCATCGCAGGTATCGATAATGAATCATAACTCTTAACGTTTTTCTTTTCTCAAACTCCTTATCTTAGTAAAATTAACTGATACAACAGATAAAGAGAGACGATGTCCACTACCCTTAAGTGATTTCTAATCACGCCAATAAAAAAATTGTTATAACTAACCTTAAATGTAGAACAGTAGGATTTAACAAATTCAATTAGTTTCGTTTACGCCAAACGTGTCGCAGCAGAGAAATCCTCGCTAACACTGACGTTAGTTAGCTTAAGATTCTGCCGTAGTTGTAGTGCTTGTTTTAATTTGTTTTAAAAGATGAACGTTTAACCATGAGCTGTGTGCATTTGTTGGCGACAAACTTCCCTAACCTGTGTGTGCGCGCTTAATTTCAAATGACAGAGTGTTTATAGCAGTATTCGCAGCATTATCGACGTAATTCGACAGTACCTTTTTTGTATTTATTTCTAATTGTGCACACGATTGCGCAGCACTTTCAGGGATTCCGTAAAAAAAGATTTATATTACGTCGCAGGCACAGATTTTGTTTCGGGGGGGGGGGGCAGGCAAGCCCCATGGCCCCGCCCTCCCCCTGGCTACGTGCCTGTTACGTCTGAGTGATCTTCCATTTCGTTGAGATGAAACTTAAATGGATTGTCGGTCAAATTTTGTATTCGAGAAAACAATTGAATATCATTGTTATTGCCTCGAGACGCATCGTACGCGCAAAATCTGAAATTTATATGCCCCTCTCAATGAGTAATTGAATTTATAGTGTTCCCATCGCTTCCTAGCGTAAACGCGGCTTTCGTTGGCAACATTGAAGCTCTGACGTCACAGAACACAAAGCGAGAATTCGTGTCTCGTCGTTTGCCTGCGAGTGAACGCCGCAGCGTGCTTCGTTTTTGTTGTGGCGCTCGACTTGTTTCGTGGATGGGTGGGGTTTTTGTTGCGCGGTAGGGTGCCACAACCACCGGGCAGCACATGCGAGCCAAGACGGGACGTTCCACACTTTTCCGCGAGACGTGCAGTGACGAGCAGAATGGATCGTCGCCGTGCGTAAGGACTGGGTTCCCGTCAAGATCGAGATCCCGCTTATGCAGCAATCATCTCACAGAAGAGAGCTACGAGCTGACCTCTAAGCGGACAGAAGCCTCGTAAGCTGAGATGTGATGCTGTGCGAACGATATTCAACTACGTCCACCCACTCGCCCAAATCGGATCAATCGGTTTGATTATGCGGCGAAACCGAAACCACCAGCTAGGCTAAAAGTGCTAAAAGTTGTATTTAGCACGCGTGCAGCTCGATTCTGTTTGAACCGCGAGTAAAAAATGGAGCGTGGCTACGATTCACCAAACTCGTCCGAGTCAAGTGACGACATGCATTTGAACGATTCGCCGTTTGCCTTCGACCCGCGGAAATCGCCTCCGACGGAACGACCAGTAGCCTCACCACCGATCCAGTAGATCCGCCGATATGTGTACCCAGATGCCGCTTCGTGTACCTAGGGACCGCTTCAGAGGCAAAAAAATAAAATAAATAAAATCTGCATCCTTTGTTTTGCAAGAGCTCTAGTTCGATCGGTGGCAGTCGCAGTTGTGTTTGCGCGAAACGGCATACGTTTGCTCGAAGCTTATGGCGGTTTTCGAGTAATATCCTGCTAAAAGGCTTTACTTTTGTTGCACACGCTTGGGAACTGCATTAAAAGAACCGTGTTTCAGTAGGCTACAGCCTAAGAGACTATATAATTCGAAACAAAATACACGACATCCATCGACCAACGCTTGTTATCCCTACCATCCGACAAACCTTTGCGTTTTGTGACGTCACGCAGCAGCTACGGATGTCAGCCATTGACACTGGCGAAATTCGGGGTGCAGTTTCGTACATACGCTCTTGAAAGGTTTAATTAGTAAGGGGAGATCATATATCAAAATAAAAATAACGGTTGTCTACATGAAGGCACCCTCGACGTAACGAGCGCCAAAACTTAAGTACTTCCGGTTTCGACCGGACAATCACTTTAAGCATGACATTTGCACTCGTCTGTTCGCCGCTTTCTTGACTTATTGCTCTCGATTCGTTCTCTACTTTCGCTCTTTTACTTTCAAAGGTAACAAGTGTTTCCTTAGTTTTATTTATTCTTTGAGGGGTGACTTTTTGATCCTTCATTATTTCATTAACGGAGTCTATTAAAAATGTTTCGACAGCTTCGAAACATTGTGACTTAAAGTTAAGCTCATTTAAAAGCTGTAACATTTGTGTGAATTGTGTCGACTGCTTCGTACTCGTGGGACCGGGATTTGATTTTATGACACCGAAAGAAAGTAATGAGTGGGAAAAAAAAGGACCAGGTGATTCAACACAATACTGAAAAACAAAAAAAAACTTGGCAGTTGCAAAAAAAGAAAAAAAAAAGAGAAACGGTTGTTTGAGCGATTACGATAACTTTCGTCATCATTAAGGCATGCCTAGATAGAGAAGAAAGACAGCCTGTTAGGCGGTGTGATAGTGCTGCTGCCGATCTGCCCACTGATGAAGTTCCGGGGACGACGTGTTTTTTATACACCAACTCATGTTTACAAACAAACCGGAGCGCCCCTAACGGACGCCACCGACGCCGCGCATGCGTGGTGGAGGGTGGGCAAGGAGCAGGGTTGCCAGGTTGGGCTATAAATAGCCAAACTGGGCTAGTTTTATTTGCAGTTGGCGGGAAAAAATGGTAGTGTGGCTCTTTGGCTAGTATTGGGCTATTTCTGACCCGTGCTGGGCACACCAAAATGTCTCAAAGCACTTGGGTTTATAGGTTCAAACATGGTATCTTTAGTGTAAGTTACGTAAACATTTGGCGCTTCAGTCTGTTAACCCTGATAAGTATGCGACAGGAAGCAAATTCGTCTGCTCTCTGCGCACCTTGTGCAATTGTTTGCCCCTGAATCTTGTCCGAATGCAAGCATATGCTGTTATTCCTCCATCTAAACCAGTGACGGCGCAATTCCTTGCGGACCCGACAGCACCTGCCCTGCGCATTCTTAAGCTTGTCTGTTGATTAGCGTGCACCTATACTAGACGGACTTGCGAAACAGGATGTCGATGGAAACGCTGGGGAACATTTGTATGTTAAATTCGGACTGTGGGGCAAAGAGCAATGCTGCAAGTACTATGTTCCTTCAGAGGTTTTTCGGACACGTTCTAATACCGCTGTGATGTACCCGTGCTCTAACGTTGGTTCTGGAAACTAGTGATGCTAATGGTGTGAATGTTTCTATTTGACGCAGAAAAATGTATAAATATGGCTTGTGTGTTTACAATAAACGTTTCAAATGGTCATCATGTTGTATTACACCTGAGACTACGGTGGATGGAGACTCTGCTGATTTCAAAATGAGCAGTCTGACGCCCTTCCTGTCAGGCCACAAGGGCTGTCAGAAGGCCCATCGGGAACCTTCAGTTCCTTGTAAGGAAAGAGTAGTATATGAGATACCGTTGACATGTGGATTTAGGTACGTGGGACAAACCTCAAGATGCCTCAATGACAGGTTACTAGAACACAAGAGGAATGTACGCATGCATGCGGCGGACTCCGAAATAGCAAAACACATAGAGGAATGCAATAATTGTAAAGCGCATTGGTCAGAGACAGAGGTTCTGCATAATGAGCGAAATGACATTAAGAGGGCCGTTAAAGAAACAATAAGAATAAGTTCTATTGGAAACTGCATGAGCAAAGCGTCAATGCAACTTGGACGCAACTCCAAAAAGTTTCTCAGACTTAGGACGGACGCAGTCGGTTCACGAGGATAGGGGGAGAGACAATGTATATGTTTTTTTGTTTTTTTGAGGCCACCTGTGTGTGTGTTTAGAGGCCACCTGTCTGTGTGTTTTTTTGGGTGTATGCGCTTTGACGCGACTTTTAGGTTTATTCGGGACTTATCTATCTCAAGGTCACTGCGATGTTCCGCAGTGTCCCTTTGTTAAGTCCTCGTCTCAAGTGGGGTTGTTTTTGTATCGTTTGTGCGTGTTCCATCAGGTTCGAAATGTCTGCAACTAAAGGAGTTTATCTGTAGAGTGTGGTTGGGAAAAAAGTTCCGCGGGTACTTAAGGGCTGTTTGAGAAATAAACCGGTTAGCTGAGTTTGAGACGTTCTCTGTGTCCGTTCCTTCTACTGAAAGTTCTTCCGATTTCATCCACCGCAGTCTCAGGTGTAATACTACATGATTAGCTACCACCAGCTCGCCTGCACTCTCACCGTCTTTTCAAATGGTCAATGTTTGGGCTACTTTTGGGCTATTTTTTGAATCGACATCTGGCTATTTTTGGGCTATATCTCGTAGCAATTTGGCGGGTCACAGTACAAACACCTGGCAACCCTGGCAAGAAGCCCGCCGTTGCTCGTAAACAAAACATTGAATTGCGTTGTTGTCGGCGTCGGTGGGACTCCTCGTGCTCTTTTTCGCGTTGGAATTGCTGATTCTACGGCTCCTAACAATGTCTGACTACTTGAGCGGCTTCAGCAAAATTAACGCGGCAAAACTTTTCGTGAATAATGTGACGTGCGGCGATTCATTTCATGTGGACGCCGCAGAATGGGCGCTAAAGCCTGACTCCCACGATGAGATTCTGCTCGCTATTTTCAGTCGCGATGTCGCTCCGGCTGCAAAAGCGTGGACCGTAGCTGAGATGGCGGATTTCGATACTGAAAAGCGCAAGTAGAATCGGGCGTTACAAGTCGGTGATGGCCACTGGTAACAATGATCAACACCTTCTTGTATCTATTGTTTACACTTGGCCTACTTACCCCAACCAACCTTCAAAAGTGTTTTGAGTCCTGCACTATGTTCTTATTGCAATTTACCGGGTCAAGGTTTGGTTTACGGGCCGCTGTCGTTTGAACGAGCTGACGACAAAAAGCAGAGAAGTTTGAAAGGGCAGACGACAGTTCGAACGCATGCGCAATGGAGCGCGGGCAAAACGGACCGCGTCCTGCGTCAACAAACCATTGGAATGTCACGTTGTCGGCGTCTGTGCGAGTTTGCATACTCTTTTTTGCGTTGGAATTGTCGATTCTACGTCCTCATAGCAATGCCTTACCAGTTTAATCGCCTGAGCGAATTAATCAAGGCTCGTTACGCCGCTAAACTTTGCGTAAATAATTTGACGTGCGGCGATTCATTCGCATGAACGCCGCAAATTAGACGCCAAAACCATGATGAGATTCTTCAAGCTATTTTCGGTCGCGACGTCGCTTTTGCTGCATAAGGGTAGAAGGTAGCGGCGATGATCGACGTCGATACTGAAAATCGGAAGCGGGAACAGACCACGCATAACAAGTTTGTGACGGCCACTGGTACCAATGATCAACATCTTGTATCTACTGTTTGCACCGAGCCTACTTAAGTCTTTTGAGGCCTACAATTACTTCTTATTGCAATCACCGGCTCAAAGTTTGGTTTGCGGGCCGCTTTTGTTTGAACGAGCAGACGACAAAAAGCAGAAAAGTTTGAAAGAGCAGACGAAAGTTCGAACGATCAGGCGGCCGTGTGAATTTGAAGACTTACTGAACCCGTGGGTGGTCCGGACAACTTGGAGGTTTTCTCTCGTTCATGTTGGAACAAAACAAATAGATCTGGCGACCACAAAGTGTTGCCCGCACAAGCAATCGTAGTTCGACAGCGTCTGGTTTGCCCTTTCCACGGCTACTATCCGCGTTCCCGGACGAACGGAGGGGCAGAAACACATGAAAACTGAACTTCAAACCTTTCCAGACTCTCTTGGTACAGCCCTCGTCGCAGCATTTTGACGAGAAGGTAGGTTCTATGTCTGGTGTCTCCCAAAAGAATAGAGGATAACTTGAATCGGACGGCGACATCTGCCCACCGCCCCAGACCGGAAGTGCGCTCGACGCGCCGCCACCACCGCGGCGTGTCGTTGGAGAGTTGAGTTCGTGTATAGACCTTTTTTGAAAGGACGCCGCCATCTTGCAAAAACGGCGTTGACAGCGCCGTCTAGTGGCTCATCACTTAGAATAGTGGCGGCGTAGCGATTATCTGGGTAGGCAACGTTGTGGGTATGCGGGGAACTTGGCTCGACTTGGATGGGTACTTGGCGGAACTTGCGGCAGGAACTGTGTTGGCTTGCAGGCCGTGAACCCGAACTTCCGGTTAGTGGCCACCCATTTCAGGGTGGACGGGACCTCTTTGACGGGACGACGGGACCACAGCCTTCGAGCATATTTTGCTGCGATATTTTTCTCTTCCGTGTAATTGGATCATCAAAGCACTGCCGTTTTGTTTTGAGTTCAGTGTACCGCCGCTATGTCGTCCGGCGCGACCTCGGCGACACGGACCATTGACATCGGAGGTGATTAAAGGAGAAATGCCGACTACTTACTAATCGCCAAGATAATGTAGGTGCGCACTGAATGTCGCGCGCAAGGTGATGGTCGGAAGTTGCGGCGATTGACGTCGCAACGAAAAATCACAATATGAGAATTGTGCCGCAATCGATCGGTGCCCGCCGACGCGATCGGTCATGCAGTTGACCATCAAACACCGAATTAAATTGCTAAGATCGCATGTGTTATCGGCTCGCTCGCAACAAGTAATTAAAACGCGCAAAGTGAATAGCAGTAGCGTTTTTTTTGTTTTTTTCTTCTGCTGAAAAGCGCGGCGGAAGAGCACTCTGGCAACGGAGATCACTACCCTAAGTAGCACACAGAATGCGTTTAATGAAACCGCGTGCGGGCGAAGAGCAATGGACAAAACAAATGTTTTTAATGTTTAATGCATGTTTAGAAATAACTGGGTCAGCTGTGTTTATTAATGCATGTTTAGAAATAACTGGGTCAGCTGCATTTCGATTTACACGTTAAGGCATAACACATGGTAACCATGACACTGTGAGTCTACATAACTTCATCGTTTCAAATTGAAGTTCAGATACGATTCTTAAATAAATCGGTGCAAGAGACAGAGGAATGCCTCCTCAACTGTTTTTGTTTTACATGCCAGTTTCGCGCCTTACATTCATGACAAACTTATGCCCTCTCACCTGCACCTTGGCTAGCTATTCTTTTTCTTTTCCCCCTTGTTTTCTGATGTTTGTGTATCTGTGCTAATTCCGGTACCTTGCGTCTGCAGACGAGCGCCAGTACCCTCATCCAGACCTCATCACCAGCTGGGACGACGACGTGAAGAAGTGACCGGACATTCGGTCAGCAGACGTAATTTACTATCTGCTTTACACAAAAGCATGTGATATGAGGGATGTGAAAGCGTATAAAAGCTTGGAGTCGTATAACTATTTGAAGAGTGACTGGGTGAGAGAAGTCCTCATTCATGAGATAGACAGCGACTTGGTCCTTTTAAAGGGCAGTGTACAAGGCTCGCAGTCAAGCAAAAAGCTTAGTCAGGTCTGGGTCTGCGCCAAGAGGGAAGGCCAAGTTGTGACAGCCGGATGCACCTGCATGGCCGGCAAAGCAAGAGTGTGTAGCCATCTAGGTGCAATACTTTGGAAGGTTGACGCGGCAGCAAGCTCAGGATACACTGGGCATGCCTGTACAGATGAAGGCAGCAAGTGGAACCAAGGCACAAAAAGAATATCGTGCCCTCTGTCCTCTGCAACATCGATTTCAAGTTGGAGAGAGGGGCATCCACAAGCACCGTTAGACCTGCTCCACAAGCAAAGAAGTTTCGTGCCTTTCGCGATGACAAAGAGCTGGAAGACTTCTTGGCGACAGCTCCCTCCCAAGGTCTCTTCAACATACCGGGCAAGTACCAGCTATTCTTGCACCGACATGGCAATGTGTCTGCTCAGTTTGTTATAAATAGCTCTAGAATCAGATTTTTAAAATTTTGACTAGTGGAACCTCAAGAAACAAAATACAAGTTTTGCACATAGCTTACATACTGTACAAAATACTTTCTAAAAGTTTGGCCATCCGAGGGGAAAAAATGCTTATGGAGTTTGAAATGTAAATGTTCCAATTCAAATAAATAAATAATGATCGGCCGAATCTTCCAATGTTTGGATTCGGCTAAATTCGGGACATGTCGAACTTTTGGGAAATATTCAATAAAGATTCGGCAACCGACTGCCCGAAAGCGACCGAAGGAATAGACGGCAGTTTTGCTGCTTCAGCTGGTTTCATGCACAATCATTTAGCATTGCCCAACATAACCAACATTGCACTCGTACTGTAGGCTAGGGTATGCAAATAGTGGTTTTCGAATTGAATAGCACGATGTCATCCTTAGCTTCAATACTGTTGAGAGAACCAGTTGTCGGGGCTTTCTTTTGCACAAAGAATCTAATCCAAAAATGTAAATATTTCTACGGCAACAGCACCAGTTCTCATTAAAGTAAATGCAGTCCAAGAATGACATGTTTGCCAAGAAGTTTGTGATGCAAAGGATTTAAACAAGTCTAGTCAGCTCAATAATCGGATAAATCATTACTAACATTTGGAGTGACGGAGAAATTCCCGCCATCTCTTACAAACAGGGAGTCTGAAAGTGGCAATACAGTTTTAACTGTTTCTTTCCGTGCCATTGCAGGAACGCTGTTCTATGAGACACTCAGAGCACCTGTCCGGATGCCATCCTGTGGTCCTGACGAGGCACCGGATCCACTGCCAAGCCACGAGAGCCATCTTGATCTAGATAGCCTGCCAGAGAGCTGCATGCGGTGTAATGTGTTTTACACAGACTATGTTGTGTTAAGCAGTGCTGCAGCGGCAGAATTAGAAAATCAAACGAGGGGCACGACAAATGCCTTATGGCGAGAGTCACGGCAGTTGCGCGTTACGGCGTCCAACGTAGGAAAGGTTCCCAAAATGGCAGCGACTTCCCACGACAAGACGGTGGTGTTGCTGACCAGCGGTACATTCCGCGGGAATGCAGCAACTAGGCGTGGCCAGCATTTCGAGCCCATTGCACGAACGCAGTTTGGAAGGGAGACAGGGTTAAGGGTTTCCTTGTGTGGAACAGTTGTCTGTGCACAGCTGCCCTGGATCTCTGCCACTCCAGATGGTGTGATTGAATCTCACAACGCCATCTCAGAAATCAAGTGCCCGGACACAGACGATTGCTGGCCTCTCATCGAAGGAGGTACCTACGAGGTTAAAAAAGCGAAGACGGCACATTCTTTTTGGACGCTGATCGTGACAGAGGCTTTTACAGCCAGGTGCAGTACACAATGCTCTGTACCGAAAAGGTGCTTTGCTTTTTTATGTTTGGTCGCCCCTCAACGTTGCATTATTCACAGTGCCGTTTGATGAGCAGTTCATCATGAAAAACATGCCACGTCTGACAAGGTTCTACTTTGTTTCAATGTTGCCTCATGTTGAACAAAAGTATCAAGATGGTAGTCGCGAACTCTCCATAGGCTACAGGCGGTTGGCAAAGATGTAATATATTGTAAAACCCGAGACGTAGGACAGAAGGAGAAGAAAAAGGGGACAACACAGACACAGGTCTGTGTCTGTGTTGTCCCCTTTTTTCTTCTCCTTTTGTCCTACGTCTCGGGTTTTACAATGTTGAAAGTTCACCAGCTCGCTTGCATCTTCTCTGTAATTTCTATGTAATATATAAGAGTGCACATGCATTTCTGAAACTGTACTTGCTTTTATGTGAAGAACCGTAGTAAACAAGGTTGAGCTCCTCACCAAACATTGCCAATTTACAGGGGCCCTGAAACGATTTTAACATTAAAATTATCTGGAGCTTGAGCTCTCACTTTTATTTTACCTTAGCAAAAGTAAGTAAATGTGCTGTGTAACTGCAAAGGGAAAAGGGGGCTATTTCGCAACCAGCAGTTAAGTGTATTGGCGATGGGGGCTATGGCGTTGCATCAGGTGCAGTGTGCTGAGAGCGCAACTTGAGCAGTTATCTGCTTATATAAGGCTAATCTTTTATAAATGTTGTTAAGACGTAAATGAATATATCAAAAAGCCTCGTATTCTTGGCTTTTATTACACAGAACATTAGCGGCATCATCTACCGAAAGTCAGCAAAGGCATTCCTTCGTTGTTTTGCTGCTTATTGCGGAGAAGGCGCCGTGTAACCGAGCTTTCGGTTGCACGTCAAAAGATCCCCAGGTGGTACAAATTAATCCACAGTCCTCGACTGTGGCGTGCCAGATGCCCGTCGTTGGTTTGGCACGTAAAACCCCCAAATTTGACTTTTTTATTTCGTTGTTTTGCTACCAACATATGACTGCCGAGCATGATCTTCAGCGTCCAGCTTGATGGCTCCAGGTCCTCTAGTCTGCCTTGGGGCACCACACGCTTCAATCTGTTTAATTTTGTTATACAAAAACTAGTGCACATAGGCAATAACTGTTTTCTGATCTTCACTGTACAAGCAACAGAGGCAGAGATCTCTGGGCTCTGCAGTTCAATCTTCTGCCTCATGTGGTCCGAGATGCAAAGTTTTAGCACACTCGGCCACCGGTCACCTTCAACACCTCACCTCTTGCCGTTGTTTCTGCACAAGTACTGAAACAAATTAAGATAGACAGGAAATGCATGGGCTGAGTGTAACTAGTGACTCCTTGATGCTGCATTTGCTCTACTTTGTATGATTTATGCAAGTTTGCTGTGGTTATTGTTTGATCGCTAATATCGGACTGTGGGAACATTATTTTAATTGAAAAGTGTTTGGAAGAGTTGCTCATGTTTTTTTGTATTTTGACTTTCTATAAATTTGTGAGAATTGTAACTGCATTTAAATACATCTTTGTAAAACCGTCCTGTGTGTGTTTTTGGTACATTTTCAGATGCATTTTGCCCATACCTAGATACTTGTATGAATCTTTCAGACGAGTTATTAGGGGTTCTTTCGAAATACACGGGCTTCAAACTTGGAGCAGAATTATTTGTTTTCTCTAACAAGCAAATCTCGTAAGACCTTCTCCAAACACTATTAAAGTAGATATGTGCGCTACTTGCTTCTTTTTGTTTGGCAAATCCAACTAACTTCTTGTTGCATAAACAGTTCCAAGACATTTCGACTTCATTTCTGAAACTGGGGTTATGTTTAATAGTCGAGTTCAACATTTGCTCTTACCATGTGGCACTCTCAGTATGTACAATATTTTCTTTAGAGATTTTACAACTGGTTTCACCTGGCAGCAACAATTGAAAATAAAATCTTTTGTGAGACATCATTCACATACCATTTGCGAGCCATGTGAAAATTTTGGTTTTAGAGCATGCCTGAAGCAGCGAATGGTGGGGGAACTAATCGGTCTGGGCTATTTCATGTCGCTCCGAGGAAAGGAAACGCCAGTCTTGGTCATGTTTTATCAGTCT
>JAZHYW010060152.1:0-118889 GCA_037355805.1 Ixodes ricinus | reverse complement strand
ATATAAGAAACACAAACGTATGTCGGTCGTGATCGCGTGCACTGACTAATCGTAAGGGCCTGTTGCACTCTTGCGACCTCTTAAAATCTACAACAAGAGGACACACTGGTGCCATCTATTGGGTAGAAGTGTAAACTTGGCGGTCTGGCATGTTTTCTATTTCTCTCGCGCATTATCCTTTCTTTCTTGGCTCAGAAAAACTTTTGTCAACGTTATAAACGAGCCTTTCTTATAGGTATTACGCACATTTGACCTCCGGATATCCCGGGAAACATAGGCGTAGACTCCGGGAAAGTGCTACCCGGGCTCGGTGCCCCCCTCCCGGGTCCCGGGCCATGATCCTTACCGAGACGCTGTTTACGTGCCATGTAGCAAGCTTCTAGTAGTGGCATGTAAACAAAATAACTCCCACGTTGCCTTTATTGACAAAATACATAAAGCATGGAATGCCCCCCCCCCCCGGAGAACTTCTCAGCCTGCCCCCTCCGGGAAAATGGAAAGTCTATGCCGCTGCCGGGAAACCTTCGCTCTTGTGAAATGCAGTTCCAGGGTCACCGCATAGATGGCGCCACAATGTCACTGCGTTCCCTCGTCCTAAGCAATTTTAAGAAGTTTTAACAGATCTCGTCTCTCTCGGTCGTACTCGGTCGCAAGAGTGTGAACGGGCCTTTATTTGCAGAAATGGCACAGCGGAAGGTTACTGGAATGTCCTGGCTGATCCACCGACCAAGTTCAATTTCCCTCGTGACGTCATCGACTTTTGGTCTGCTCAAGAAAAGGTAAACACATTTTGTTTATCTGTGCACTGAGCAGTATGCTGAAGAGTACTCACAATCTATTCAGCTCAATAAAAAAATAAACAAAGAAGAGAAAATTATGGTATTTTTGGTTTTTCTTTGGCTGTCTCCAACGTTTACCTCAGTTATGGAGCTGCTCATAGACGCTGCCTGCGTGAGCGCAGTACACCCCGCCACTCACCACGATTTGGATCCCGTCGTTCGACGCACGGGACGACTGCAATGGTTACTGCAGTGTATTCTACGGAATACTTACGTTTGAAGCACAGCGTCTAGATTGCGTTCCACCAAAATTTAGAACACCCAGTTTTTAAAAGAAAATCTGGCTGGCGCTTCAAACAACGGGAGGCGGACTGAAGCGAGTGAGGGGTAGCCCTTCCGCGGAAGTTCCACAACTGAGGTAATCTAGTGCTGTCTCAGACACTGACGTCCCAACATGGTGCTCTGCTCCAAACAACCTTTGCTAGGGTCGTTGTTATGAACAAATGCATAGGGGCTCGACGTGAGGTTTGGCTTGTGGTTTGGCCGTTTGGCGGTATGGCAGCGCGAAGTGGCTCCCGTTCTGTACCGATCTTTACAACGTGTTTGCTGTCGTTTGTGGCCAATGAAGTGTCATGCTGAATTAATGTTTAATCGCAGACCAAATGCAATGCAAGCCGCCCTGGCTGCCCGCGTCATACAGCCTATCCAGAAAATGCTTTAGTGGTGCCCTCTCGTGCCGTCGACATGGAGTGCGGCAGCCGTGAGCGTTCGCTGAGCTTACTACCCCTCCTCTAGTTCATGGCCGCTCAAGTGACCAAATACGTAATGAAGGAGGTTATTTTTTGCTTGTTTTTGTAATTTTAATTTGCTTATAACTTTTAAAATAAAGCGAAATTCGAGAAAAGAAAAGTTTCATTAAGTTACTGCATTCATTGCGCTTAGGTTCGGTGGAAATTAAAAACCAGTAAAAAAGTCCTTGCAGGGCCCCTTTAATGTTTGCGAGCCCTTAATTTTCGCGAAATGAAAAAAATCAGGAAATTAAAGGTCACACAAAAATTTTGATTCATAAGAGTTTCTGCAGTTCTCTGGAATTCGCAAAATTTAGTGGCTGCAATTATGTCCTCTCTGGCCAATTCACGAAAAATCGGGGCCTGCGAAAATAAAGGGTTTTACTGTATTCGATAAGGTGAAAACACTGAAGCCGAATAATGTACGACGATGACGACGTAAAGTGTAGCAAGGTCGAAGTGCAGGCCAGCACATGTTTCAAGAATTTCTGACAGTACAGTTGCTTCAGTGCACATCTGTGTGATCAAACGAACTGTCTGTGACAGATATATATTGTCGCAGATAGAAACAGATTGACAAGCGTAAAACAGAAAAAAAAAAGATTTAATCGGTGAAATTGTGCCTATAAACAAACGAAAGGATGAGCGTCGACGAGCGCGATAGCTGGCTGCGAGTCGACAAAGCTGCGTTCGGCTCCTAATCTGTATACACTCGGCGTCTCGAGCATTTGACCTAGTGTGCTCGTTAGTGAGCTAGGGCAAGACTGACTAGGCAAGGTCACTCTGGCCTTCTTATTTTTTACACTCTGGGTAAGGGTAAACTCGAATCTTCTAGAGGCACGGAGAAGCATTCCTTCTCAGTCATGCACGCTTGTGGTCTATGTTAAAATTGAAGAATCTGTAGGATTTTTTTTTTAGTTTGATAATTGCAAGGCAGGGACGAAACACGCACCAATATTGCGAGCTTGACAACCGAAGTTTGGGGTCTCGAACCACTCATATGTTAGAGTCAAAATGATTACTCTTTCATTACAGTGCACGTTAACTGCAAAATCAAAGAGGGCACGACGCTGCTTTGATATCATGTTCTAAACAGATGCTTTTCTCGCTATATTTTCAGCAGATCTCCATACCTGTGATGATTTTCGTCACACAGTATCCCCTATCGCACGCAAATGCAATTCATTTTTACAAACCTGATTAGTTTTCTTAGGCCTGCCATGTTCCAAATAAACACAAAATCAAATGTGTATCATTGTGCAAACGATTCAAGCTCTTGCAGACGGCATACTTCAGTCATTTCCTGTGCGTTCATCATGCATTCGTCGTCTGCAACAGTCATCTCGAGACTTCTCGAGGACCTGAAGTTGCCGTCGCAAATATTTAAAAAACAGCCGATTCTCGGCAAACTTCTGTCATTGTAACTGTGAAATCTAGGCTTCCTTTATCTATTATTTTAAACGCTTAAATTCCACGTGCGATTTTTGACCGATCGTTCTTGCGGAGCGTAATCCAGTCCCATGTATTCGTCCATTACAACGCCCCTAGCCACAGTTTGTTTGGAGCGGTGACGTCACGCTTACGAGGTCATTTTGCTGGATCGTGCATCTTCACTCGGTTGCTGCAGCGCAAGTTCGGTCACTGGGCGGCCATCTTGCATGTACCATAATCGTCCTTTTGGAGCATTGCAGAGGCTGGGCGGCAGCGTGCTGAAGATACACTTTATGCTCGTTCGCCGTCATTTGCTGGAGAAGATTTTTAAAACCTTGTGTAAACGGTTGTAGTTGCCTTTGAGAACATGAGGAAAGTTTTATGAAAGCGCAGCACTGCAGGTAAAAGTGCTGCGTCTCTGTGCCATCGCACGCTTGGATACTGATCAAGAATCGACGCTGTGTGGATCTGTTTCGTGAGTGCACCGTGCGTGAAGACATCTGTGCCTCTGGAACAGTGTTTTACATTACTCTGGCGACTGTATTTGTAACTTGCGGCACTCATGGTCCCGAAACAGAGCTTGATCCAGTAGCAACAGAAGGGGGGGTACGGCAAGGGCGACAGATTGCACACGACCGTATGGGCCGCTTTTCCAGAAATTTTCGATCTCGCCGTTTTATACCTTTTTGCATTCGAAAACATACCTTGCTCCACAGCGTTGCTCAATTTCTGCTGCCATGTGATCCATTCAAGTAGATTTACAGCGTAGCCATGGTTAATAGTGCATAATAGCAACCACTTATTTTTTTTCCTTTATTGATAGCAACTCACCAGAACAGTTGGACGATCCAGTACTTCGTGGCCGAAATCTGATGCAAAGACATCTATGTGTGACACACTTTCAAAACTTTTGCTATGGCATCAATTCTTGATCGGTATCCAAGCGTGCGAAGGCAGAGCACTTAACAATTCGGTGTGCCGGCGAGCTTTGTGTTCAACGAGTTGTGCCTTTTTCCTGCGTGATGCTGCGCTTTCGTAAAAATTTCCACGTGTTCTCAAAGGAACTACAACCATTTACTCAAGGCTTTAAAAAACTTCTTCGGCAAATGTCGGCGAACAAGCACAAAGCGTGTCTTCAGCACGCTGCCGCCCAGCCTCTCCAACACTCCAAAAGGTCGACTTTGGTACATGCAAGATGGCAAGATGGAAGCACTATCCAGCAATTGTCATAAAGATCAGTGGTCTCACATACGTTCCCACGCAACTTCCCTTCCTTACTTTTGCCATCTTTGCCCTTTCCCCTGCCATCTTGCCCATGTTTTCTCGTCTGCTGCAAACCGGTTCTGCACCTAGCGTTCCCGACATTCACTGCTTGTTGGAGAGAATAGGGTTTCCATTTTTCCATTTGCACCTGTCGCTCTGTGCGGTCCAAGCACATCACTAGCACACCCCTTTCTCTAAAAAAGGAAAGAGAAAAAGGCTGGTTTTCTATATGGCAAGAATAAATGGGGCATCGCCAAACGCTTATTCTTCACCCATATGTAGCGCTAGTGGTTTGAACCAGATGCCAAAGTTTCAGAACTAGCCATTATCTTATTCAAAAGTTATACAGTCGGAATCTCGTTAATTCGAACTCCACGATGACCGAAAATTTCTTGAGATTAAGCGAAGTTCGAATTAGCAAAGCTCATTAAATGGAGTACTTCACGTGCAGTGCTGCATTGGGCGGCGCATGTGCACTGAGCTAACACATGAGTGACGAGTTCCGGGACATTTATTTTCACCGATCACAAAGGGAAGTAACCACATGCCAGCGATGCCTGCACCCACGGTTCCTCAGTCGTGAATTAACAAAGATAGCTTGGACCTTGGAGACCGGCTCTGACGCGGCATCCGCGTTAGAAGCCGAGAACTGTCGCACTCCCGCCGAAAACACGCCGAAGGGCAGCCGGCGCCAGCAAAGTTCCAGTCGCGCGCCCATCGCCGAACCACAGCAGCGCCTGAGTGCAAAGGCAAGCGCGAACTGCCGGGCTCCGCACGAAAACACACGAACCACAGCAGTGCGCGAGTGCCAAGGCAAGAAACGGAGCTGTCGCACTCCCTGGCC
Source organism: Ixodes ricinus (assembly GCA_037355805.1). Classification (NCBI taxonomy): domain Eukaryota; kingdom Metazoa; phylum Arthropoda; class Arachnida; order Ixodida; family Ixodidae; genus Ixodes; species Ixodes ricinus. The sequence continues at coordinate 113,784 of JAZHYW010060152.1, read as the reverse complement.
GAAAACACGCCGAAGAGCAGCGGCGCTGCAAAACGCCAGTCGCGCGCCCCACCGAGCCGCGTCGGAGCGCAAAGGCAAGAAGCGGAACTGTCGCACTTCGCACCGAAAATACGCCGAAAAGCAGCGGCGCAGCAAACATCTGCTCGCGCGCCCACGGCAACTGTCGAACTGCAGCAGCGCGGCGCCAAGGCAAGCAGGAAACAGCGAGACTGTCAAGCACTCCCACGCCATGCGCGCGAAGAGCAGCTGGCGCAGCACCTTCACGTCACACCGTGCAAAGAAACACCGCGCAACATTGAGCGCTTTTACGCTCGCTTCGCAGCATTCAAGGTCACCACGTGATCGGATTTGTCATGGTTATTTGAAACTGGAGGCGTTGGAGGCGCTGCCGCGTGACAGGTTAGCCCTCTCCTGAAGGCATGCACTCGGCGGCGGCGGTATGCTCGGAGTAGCCGATGCGGCCCCGTTTAAGAGTGTAGGGAAACAGGGAAATTTCAGCGCTCATTTTCTAGCTTGAATGTGTTGCATGTTGTACCCTAACCTCAAAACACCAGTCTTCCGTTGAAAGGCACAAGAAAACTAATTTTAAAGCTAAATAAACGATCTTCCAATGTGCACCTGGTGGATGCATGCGGAGCCTATTTGGGAGGTAGTCCTAGCAACGTTGTGGAATCTGCTACGTAGTCGTGACGTAGCAGATTCCTCTGGCGCAGCGCCGCTCTTTGGCATTTCAACATTTTCCTTCTTAGCTTTCCTCCTCAACTCACAAATCGCGAATTGAACCAAACAGTCCAAGAAGACGGAAAGGGTGGACTCTCTCTTTCTCGGACCCTCGTTTGTGCAGCCGGATGCAGCCATTCTCCCCTAGAAGATTAGCCAGTCGCTCAAAACTCGGACAAAAGTTGCTTTCCCCACCCCGTTCAGCCCTAAGCTGACAGTGCTGTGGAAGCTACGTGCTTCTTGGGCCAACCACACGCTCGTCACCCCACGGGCACTTCGAACGGCTCGGTTGTAACGCGCTGGCGCTATTGACACCACCACAACGCTGACAACGCCACCAAGGGCAAAGCTCATAATCCCGCCAGCCTTGCTACGTCACGAATGCGGGGAAACTTTTCTTTCTGTTTTTGTTTGCGCCGGATATCCCATGACGCATCGCGCCCTCCGTTCGCTTCTCTTCGAGCGCTCGCTCGAGTGCACCGTTTGGAACGAAAAATATAGCCAATCGTTCAAAATACAAACCTGCGATTATGAATTACGGTTATTACGTCATGCTTGACCCATTTCCGAACGAAATTTGCGAAAATTTCAAATTTAGGTTCAGTATCCCTTTAAAGGGCAACTCCGCTTTCATTTTTGGTTTTGAAAAAACAATGCAGTCCTTTTCAGTATCGCCTAGGAAGACCACACGTCAAATATTACGACGCAGTTCTGTCTAAATGTTTCTTAAACGGTCCGGCAAACTTGTACCTTCGCCAAGTGGCGGCAAATGCGACTGACTTCGAAGTGGGTGGATTCAGGCGCAACCAACAGTGCTCAGTCAAGGTTACGGCATGGGCGGGAGCCAACATTGAGCTAAGCGTCATCTTCATGGCCCCTTTTGCTTGTTTTTACTTCTCCGACGCGTGCGTGCGCTACAAGCGCCAGCAGCGTTGCCTCTCTTCGCTCAGCGGTGTCCACGTGATTGGCGTGCAGCCTGCGCAGCTGCGCTTCTCGAGCAGACGCAGCTGCGTCCGTGGTCCCGCGTTACCGCCTTTCACGCCACAACCTCGTCGTCGTCTCACCGTTTGTGATTATTGTCTCTCGGATTTCAGTCCACACCATGGACTACCAGTCGCGCATGACTTATGCAAGTTGTGCAGACGTCGTCGAATGCCGTAGAACACCAAAAGCGTGGCGAAGAGTGCGGTGCATAGCGAGACGATACTCGCGCCTGCCACGCTCTGCTCCCATCCCGCCCTGCCGTTGGGCGAGGATCACGTGACATCTCTGTACCACGTGATGGCCATGCACTTGGCGGCCCGAGGACAATGTTGCCGGACGGGCCGGAGTTTGGTTTCGATTTCGCTTTCGCGTTTAAAATTAGATGTAAAAATATATATCCCATTTTTCACGAAGCAAGCGACGTAGTGTCTTTTACTAGGGCTTTTGATTCGTAATCACTCATTATCCAGAATCTTCGAATTGAGCAGAGTTGCCCTTTAAGCTGTTGAATTACGGGCGTTCTCGCCCGATTGAAATACATATACTGTAGTCCGGACCACAGCGTCAGTTCGAATAAACCGAAAGTTCGAATGAGGCGTGTCTGAATTAACGAGGATTACGACTGTATACCATATTCTACGGACCATAACTTCGCGACCTTTGTATAAGTTCACACTTCCGTATATTGAGCCGTTTTACGTGGAAATGTTAGTAATTAAGTTGCACCTCTTTGCAGGTTCATGCGATGAGCTTTTTTGTTTACGCGCGTGTCGTATCGTGAAATAGGAGTTTTGCACAATCGGCTAGATGGCACGTGTATACCATTTGACACACACTTTTGACGTTTCGACTCTCGAGAAATGCCCACCTAGCATGGCACTGTCTGGCGGGCAGTCAAGTTTGTTCGGAACGAGCAGGACGTGAAATGCACAATATGAGAAGGTTGTCTGGTCTCATTTGAGCATACACATGCCAAGCGGACGAAAGCTTATTGTGCCAGACACTCATGAACCAAGCTTTGGACCACTAGGCCTAGCCTTTGCCAAGTCACGAAAACGACGTGAGCATCGATGGACAGGCAAATAGATAAATCTTGACACACTCTTTTGGATACCGCTAAAACATCGGCTAGGCACAATCCTTCCTTTTACATGTAGCAGCACGGCTGGAGCATGGCAGACAAAAACTGCTCATCAAACGGAAACTAAGAAAGACGCGAGAAAACTTTCTGGCAATGCGTGTATACCAGCCCACTTACCTTTCAGTGTTACTGGACTAAAGCAAAAAATACAGAACCATGGCTGAATTAGGCAACATCGATCACATGCTGTGTAAGTTTTATTGTCACTGTCTTGCTTATCCACATTGAACCGCTTCGGGGAAACCTAAAATTTCTCGCTTTCCGTTTCAGTTACAAAAAGTGTAGAAGAGTGCGGCTGCAGCAGGTGTTTCCTGGAAAGGGCAACACCACCTATGGCTACGTGGTTACGGTGTCTATCACAAAAGATGGGCGCGAGGCGCATAAAAAATTGCTTCGCAGTGAATTAAAAAAGCAAACAATGCATATATGCCGCATTGTTGTGTCAAACGCACCAAGAAAAATGTTCGGAAAAAAATGCGACTTATACTCTGAAAAAACACGGTATGTGACTTTCTAAGCAATTCAATGGAAAAAGCGGGACCCATTCTTCCAATAAGAAACTGGAAGCCCCATTCGGCCTCCGGTTTCCTATTGAAATTTTCAGAAAATCACGTAACTTTTGAATATGATAACGTTTAGTTCTGAAACTTTGGCATCTTGTTCGGAATGCTAGCACTGCATTTGGGTGGAGAATAACCATTCGGCCATGCGTTGTGTAATTTTCCAATTAAAAAAAAAAAAAAAAGTACATTTATGGGGGGTACACATTGTAACACAAATTTACGTGTCAATGCAGGGTGCCAGCCCGAGCAATCCTGCATTTTGCTTTGCGGTGGACGACAATCCTAAGGCAGACATGAACTTCTCTTACACGGAGCTGTCGTCCCTTTCAAAAAGGCAAGGCATTTTTTGGCACCCAGGACACACCGTCAATATTTCTCAAAAACGTTTTGTGGGCTGTCCGCAATTTTTCTGACAGCCAGTCATTGTTCATCACTTTGTATCTGTACCATCAGTAGAAGCAGGAATTGATTCCAAATAATGGTTTTATTATTAGGGTTAGCGGTGTTCTGAGGATCAGCTGGGCCTCAGCAAAGGAGACAGGCTCATGGTCATCCTCCCAAAGACTCCAGAATTTTGGCTGATCAAACTGGCGGCACTTCGATGTGGTGAGAACAATAATTTGTTTTCTTTGCTTATAACTTTGCGTTATATGTGTTGCAAAAATAGTTTACAGACTGAAATGGCTCGCAAATTCAGTAACTCGACGTATCAAGCAGTAAGTTTTCTCGAACATGTCTTTTATTGGCCTGATCGATTAACGCCTTAAACCTAAAAAAATCTCAACTCGGTACAAAAATATAAAGAATGATATTTTCAATGGCTGAGTGACAGTTCTAGGGAAGAGATAGAGTGACGGCACATGTTTGTTAACATTGTATACATAGATGGCGCCAGTAATGCCAACAAGCATGCATTTTCATAAGCAGTATTTGTCAGAAAGAAGTTCCCAGTAAGAATTTTCATTTTATACACTTTTGAAACATGTATTGAACCAGCAGTACGTTTATTCGAAAGAGTTGTCCGGCCTGATATGCCAAGTTGCTGATTTTTGTGGGCCATCTTAATGCGTAAAGATTTCTTGGGGACATGCTGCCACACCGCACGACACAGTACAAACATATGCCATTAATACAGTCTAAGCTCATTACAACAGACCTGGTTACCCAACAGACATTTGGATATAACATACCAATTTGTGAAGTTCAGTTGGTTTTCCTTTATGTACCATTGACTCAACTTCATATCTGCATACAACATCACCTTCTACAACAGACTAAAATCTTGGTCAAAATCCAAGGTCTGTTATAACGAGCTTAGACTGTATTTACTATATGTTTTTCACATTTTCTTTTGTGTATCTCATTGTTGGCATAAATCAAGCTGCCTAGCTGTATCCCTAGTACACTAGTAGTTTTCATCGCAGCAATCCAGCTGTGAAAAAGAACCAAAAAACATTGGGGATTGCTTGTTTGCTAGCTGCATAGGCACTCTCCACGAGGTCTGGTGATAAAAGCACTCATGTTTGGTACAGTGCAATCCACTCATGACGATACCACATACGTATAACAACGTACTCCTTTTAATGATCAGTTTCTAGCAGACCATGCGATTTTGCGTGGGGTAGCCTGTCCAGATACAACGATAATCGGTTACAGTGCAATCCCCTTATAACGATACCACATATAACGATGTACCGCTTATAACGATCAGTTTCTAGAGTTTCTAGATTGGAAATAATCAGTTTCTAGTCCAGATACAATGATAATCGGTTATAACGATTGAAATTTTAGGTTTTCTCATTATCGTTATAAGTGGAGTTGCACTGTATAACGACTGCATTTTCGGGTTTTTCTCGTTATCATTGTAAGTGGATTGCAGTGTATATATTGGTCACAAAACCCGACTCCGCACGGGCAAGTGCATTGTTTTGTAGGTGGACAAAGCTATCAATATCTGGTACTTTGCACAGTATTTCTGATTGGGGAAGATGGCTATTGAATCATTATCTGTAGTCGGGGCCAGCTTTTAGTGAGGCCTAGCATATTACAACATAGCCGCAGGAAAGAGTGACGACGCTGAAGCGGGGCCAACTAGTTAACCTTTTTTATGATTGTGTGTTTCGTTTATGGGCCAATTCTTGCAGCTCCTCTATGCACTCCACTTGTGAGAAATTAAGCTTTAACAACGCTGCTGCCATAGTTGTGTGTCGCCATTTCATGCCTCCATTTTTCTTCTCTTGTCAGTCGCGCACTGAGCCTTGTTGTTGAGAGTGTGACCGCTTTGTTTGTCGGCTTTAAGAGATTGAATGCATCCTATCAAATACATTGAGTTTATTCTGAGAGATTCTGTATCTGCATAATTAAAGGAAATGTTAAAGAAACTTCGAACGAAGTTTGGACTGCCCTATGAAATAACAATATAATAATCATGATCTCTATTTTTGGGCACCCAAAGACAACTACAATAGTCTTGTATTTGGTGGACCAGCACAAAAACAAAGTAAGCGAGAAACAACAATAAAAGAATCCTCCCACACATGTTCAAAGCACACATACTCAAGAAATACTATACTTTTGACAAAACACTTCATAATAAATAAATGTATGGTGCACATTTCTATACCCGGCTGTTCTTTTTTTTTTTGACTCGTACCAAATTCTACATGCTTTGTGGGTTACACTACGCGTATAATGAGCCATAATATAATTAGGAGTGAGTATCTAATTCCGAAAACGACAACATATCGCAGGCATCATTCTCGACGTCCTGTACGTCAATGCTGACGTCCAAGGACATTGGGCTTCGGCTGACGAGTTTGCGCCACACTGCATGATGGCCGGGGAGGGACAGGCGGACGCAGTGGACCAGGTCTGTGGAACCCGCCGATGGTCTGACAATCTTTTGGGTGCTATAGTCGCCGACAGAGCGAAAGCGGCAAGTAAGAGCTTCAGTTGTACCGCCTCCAGTGCGGGCTTCCTGCCTTCGACAATGCTTAGACGTCTCGCGACACCTCAAACGTATGCGCGCAGCCAAAACATCGGCAGAAGGTACAAACCACGCATTAGAAGCCGGGCATTTTAGACATGCCTTGACGTCCCTCACTCTGTTGGTGGCTCTACAGTGACACCATTTGCAGGATAGGAGCAGTATCACAATACAAATGTATCGCGATAGTTTTTTAGAAATGCTTTAGGCATTTATATTTCTGCATGCAACTTTTCAATCAGTATCGGAATACATTTTTGGTGTATTCCTCGTATTGCGATACAATCCCGGGTCAATGTATCTCGTTACAGTATTCAAGAAATCAGTGACCCCCACGCTGATAGCTCAAGAGACTGTTTCCCTTCTTTTTCATGCTTCAGAGGAATAGAAGGTACAGTAAATGGGACCTTGAGGTTTTGTTATTGAGCAGACCGAGGTTTGTTTTGAACATTATGGCCCTGACATCGGCGCCTATCTTCACTATTTTCCAAAGATAACATGTCTTCCGGTGTGCTTCAGTTGGGCAACTATTTTTGTAAAATCAAAACGTTGAAGGCACTGTGAGTACAAGCTTTACAACTGTACATTGCTCTCTCAGCCCCATTTGCTAGGACGAGCATACATTTTCTTCCTTCATATTATCAGGTCAAAGTACATCATTTCATTCCAAAGCAACATCTTGAAGTGACCATGCAAAGGTACCGGCATGGGGCTAGAGGATGTTGATTTTTTAGTGACGTTTGGGTAGATATAAAAAGAATTTAGAGGTTCATGTGATATTGCTTCGAAGGCGCACATATATATCTGAAGAAGAACTTTACCGCATTATGGATGGAAAGTATTTCCTACCTACTGAAGACTCACTTAGTTCTTACAGCATTACGTTAACAGGAAAATGGCAATTCCATGTGAAAATAAATTTTGGGCTCGAGAACGCCTAAGTTCAACTTTAATCTTTACCTCACAGTTAGTATGAGACTTTGTTTTCACCGGAGGGTTCGTTTCTCGTCTAGAAGTACAAACCCTGTCAACGAAGCCTACCTATTACCACTACCAAGCGTGGTCTTCATATATAATGAAAGCCAAAAAATATATACCGTATATATATATTTGCATGGTTTAAAACTTTCCCAGTGTGAAAGTGGTCTTAGTTAGTTTTAATATGAACACGTTTTTGTTGACATTTGTGGAACGCCTCGAAGGACTCTTTGCCCAAATCAACAGCGGCTGATCGACGAGATATTTAAAAGCAACTTCTCATCATATAAAAAGCAAATATGTCGCACAAAGTTGTTTCATTTCTGTTCTACAAATAGTAACTTTTTGCTTGTTATTTAAGAATTCACATCACAAAAAAGCTTCTTTTTTTTTTTCGATAAAGGTATGAGTGTTAGTGTTCTGGCAAAATGTATTCCTGTATTTGTATTTCCAAATACTTTTTTAATTATGTTTCAAATTTTTTTTTAGATAGGTATCGGATACTTTTTACAGATGTATTTGAGTATCAGTACTTTAGCTGTATTCGTCACATGTCCCAGTATTTGTATTTCCAAATACCTTTTGGAGTAGCTCTGCCCAACACTGTCACTGTGTCCATGATTATAAAGTGGTGCCATTCTCACTGTGCCAGTGACTATAGATTGACACTGTTCTCACTCTGTTACTATAGAGTGAGGCCATTCTCAATCTGTTGGTGACAATAGAGTGACACCATTCTTGCTTTGTCCATGACTATAAAGTGGTGCTCTTCTCCTCCACCAATGACTATAGATTGATGCCAGTCTGTCTGCAACTATGGAGTGAGGACTTTTACGTTCTGTCAGTGACTATAGAGTGACACCATTCTCAGTTACGCCGCCCAAAATAAATTTCCACCTGGTTTCGCTATGCCACCTGTTTTTGGTATAATAAGTGTTGTGTCAAGTTACGGTCATGTCAAAGTACCTGTGTGCCGAAAATCAGCACCTCGCACAACAGGTAATTACACAACAGCTGACAGCAAAGCCTTTGACGGCCAAACCGTGTGTTGGCCGACACCTCAACTTTGTTTTCTCGGCTTTGGAACCACCTTTCGTAAATATTTTTCAATTGGAAGTACAGTCCCACTAGTCCCTTCCTACCTGTAAAGTCTCCACCTCCCACGACGAGTGGTATTCTCTTGACAGCTTTTTCATGGTCAAAACCGGTTTCCATTGAGTTACGCCGCCCAAGCCAAATTTCCACCTGGTTTCCCTATGCCACCTCTTTTTGGTATAATAAGTGCTGTGTCATGTTACTGTCAAGTCCAAGCACCCGTGTGCAAAAATCTGCACTTCGCACAGCCGGGTTATAACTCAACATTTTGGGTCCAATATTGGTTATCCCGTGCAGCTTTATTTCTTTATTCGTTAGAAACATAACTTTCACACCTGCTGTCTTAATGAAACTTGGTGCACTTCGTGCACAAACTTAGTGAACATCTCACTCGCCTCCAAATATCATCGTTCCAGCAGTCCTACGTTTACAACGACGAGCGAAACAAATTTTCCAGTCAGAGCAATTATGGGGGCGGCCGTCTTGCTTTTCGGAAAATTGCTCCAACCGCTTTTTTGCCGCAACTTGAGAAATTACCCCTAATAACGACTCATACTCAATATATAAGAAGTGGAGAACAGCTAGATGTCCTTCTCAGGTCTGCCCCAGCACTCATGCAACGTCACCCTCAATGTATCGGCTCAAAAAGCAAAAGTTCCGTCTGTGCGCGCTTCCGCCACCACAGCCTCGCACGCGAAAAGGCGCCGCAGGCTGCTGAATGCGCCTCACTGTCGAACGCCAGCTCCTCCGCTAGTGGCGCCACGCGTGTTTTTCAAAGCGCCCCCTATAGTTCCCGCACGGAGGCGTAGAGAGTGTTGCTGATCTCACTCTGTTGGTGACTATATAGAGTGACACCATTCTCTGTGACTATAGAGTGGTGCAATTCTCACTCTACGGGTCACTGTAGATTGATGCAGTTTTCACTCTGGTGGTGACTAAATGATACTGTTCTCACTTTGTCGGCAACTACTGGGTGATTCAAGGAGACGCCAGGCTCTTTAAATCGACCGCAAAATTCGGTTTCTTAACTTATCACGCTACGATTTTGTGCAGTGTTGCCCCCAGATGCTGCCTTTTTTTTTAAATTTTGCAAAGAGCGAATTTACCTGAGGAAAAGGTAAAGAAAAGAAAAGGCTTAGCTCCTATGGAAACGCAGCGACGCCGCCGGTCTTCAGACAACACGGCGCCGTTTCGCATGGGAGACAAGAGATGGCGCAAGCTGTCACAATGCCAACTTCGCCATTGAACGAGCATACGGTGCCGAGAGCCGGCGTGTTTAGCAGACAATCTTTTCGACTCAAATGCGGCGCGCGTTCCGCAGGCGGCGACAGTCGCAGAAACAAAAACAGGCGCGGTAACACTGCTAAAGACGCCGGTGGCAGTTGGTGTTGCGACCGCTTGCGCCATCTCTTGTCTCCCGTGCGAAACGGCGCCGTGTTGTTTGAAGACCGGTAGCGTCGCTGCGTTTCCATAGGAGCTAAGCCTTTTTCTTTCTTTACTTTTTCCTCAGGTAAGTTTGCTCTTTGCAAATTTTGCAAAAAATGCACCACCTGTGGGCAACGCTGCACAAAGTCGTAGCGCGATAGGTTAAGAAACCAAATTTTGCGGTCGATTTAAAGAGCCTGGCGTCTCCTTGAATCACCCTGTATATTGTGAGGCCGTTCTCACTCTGTTCGTGATTATAGAGTGGTGCCATTCTCACTCTACTGGCGACTATAGAGTGGTGTCATTCTCACTCTACTGGTGAAAATAGATTGATGCCGTTTTCACTCTGTTGGTGAGTATAGAGTGATGCCATTCTTACTCTGTCAGTGACTATAAAGTGACACGAGAAACAGGAGAATTCCGAAGTCATATTAATCATTTTCGAAAAGCTTGACTGCTTCAAACTATAAAAGAGTGCAGCAAGCCTACCACAAAATGCCGAACATTTACACGTCACAATAAGCACGCACTCGCAACTTTTAAAATGTTAAAAATAAATTGACAGCAGCATTTATCTTCAAAGTCCTATGATGCATGAAATGCTGTATTTAAGGTACACTTATTTAAAGTTATTTAGATGGCATCAAACCATTGTTTTAGGGAGTGAAGAACCTGTGTTACATGGCGTCAATTTCCCCGCAAACTGCGGCGGGGTAACTAAAGGTGTATAGGTCACGTGACCTCGATTTCCTTGCCAAATTTAGTGGGAAAACTGAATTGGTGTATAGGTCACTTGACATCAGCTCTCCTGACATCACATTTACAGCTAAATTTTGCAGGGAAAGGGAATTGCTGTATACGTCATGCAACATCAGTTTCCCCGCCGACTTTGGCGGGTAAACTTTGGTGTATAGGTAGGGTTCGGAGTTCTCGGTTTAAACCGATAAAAACTGATAAAAGTACGCCGAATCCATTTTCGGAAATTCGGTTTTAACCGAAAAAGGTCAGTTTGTAGGTTCGGCGTTTTCGGTTTAAACCGAGAAAAGTATGTCTACTAATCCTTTTCCTAAATTCCGCTTTAACCGAAAAAGGTCAGTTTTTGAGGTCCGCGTCGAGGTGGGTGGGGGAGGGGGGGGAGGGAGGGGAGGGAGGGGAGAGAGAGACGTCTTTGCAAGGTTCGACATTGTGTGACGTCTCCGTGATTGCCCTCTTCCAAGGTTCACCATGCAACAAAAGGGGTCTTGGATTGGCCTTCGAGGGACATCTGTGACCTTTCTGTCATCGGGCTTAGTGTGTCAAGTTCCCGGTCCTAAAAAAGTTTCGGATGTGTGCTAATACTATTAGGTTTTTTGCTTCATACACTTCAGAGGACATTGAGGAAAGCCATTAATACCTTTCTTAACACCCTCTCTCAAACTTCCCTGTGGTTGAGAACATAAATACAATGGATTTTATTTTTCCCATTCCGCTGGTTCCTGCAATGTCATCACCTCGGACGGTCACGTCGTCAGAATGGGAAGGAAAAAAAGTGCGCTAAAGATTATGCTTGCGAATTCCGCAATTTTGAGGTGTGTCCTGACGGAAGTTGTAGCGAAGGCTACAAAATCATCTGGTCCGGTGTCCGATGGTGTTTCTTTCACATTCACTGAAAGAAACTGGCAAAATTTTTTGGGAATAAATATACACCCAAGAAAACCAAAAAAATTTAATTTTAAAATAAACACCAAAAAAAGGTACGCCAACTTTTGAAAAAAATAAAATCTGAAAATGCGGAACCTTATGTAAAGGTCACATGACGTCAAGTCACTCGACGTCAATTAACATCACATATGACCTAAGCATCAGTTCAGTTTCCTCGGTAAATTTAGCGAGAAATGCACGAGCGGACAAAATTTTGGGATTGGGGGATTTCGTTACAAAGCATTTCATGCTTTGAAGGGGGTGCAACGATTTCCGGACTTCGGTCACAGATTTATGGAACTTGCCCTCTGACACTTCTGAAGTAAAGAACAGAAAACCGATTTCGCCTGCGTGTCCTAGTCGTTGCGTAAAAAAAAGATAAATATTGGCGTTTCGGGCACTCCTCAACTCACTTTCAGTCTTCAGGGTCACACCTGGTCGCACTCCAGTGGTCATTCGGAGTGCCGTGTAGGTTCCCGTGTGCTATCTCGGAGGACGCTTTCTCTCCCTCTCTCTGCTGACATTAGTTGGCATTATGCTGCAGCTTAGAGCCGAGCGAGGTCACGTAATCTTTTCGCCGTAGTTCCTTCGGCTGCCACTTGGGGCTGCAGGTGGGGGAAAAAGCTCGACTTTTGCTTTGCGATTATGCAGCGGGATCGCGACATTTTTAATAAAGGAGGTGTTTTCTCTATTCTCCGGGACACGATAAATAACGTAAAAATGACGAGATGCAAATTCTTTTAACCATAAAATTGTTGCACCGCCCTTTAATAAGCAAAGGACCTATCAGGCACCCAACTCAGACTTCTGAGCACACCTGGCTAATCGAAATGTTCCTACGCGTCAGCCACTTCTCCAACATGCCAGTGCAATGCAGTGAAGCTTGATGTTAACACATTTGTTTCAGGTGGTAAAGCCCACCCTACTTTGTGCCCCTTCTGCATTTGTCCTCTTGGATTTTACAAGTGCCCATCCTCCAATTTTTTAAAGATTTGTCTCCTCAGGTGGGCACTTGCTCGGTATAATACAGTAATCAAATAGCAAACATTGTGAATTATTCGAGGTTTCAGATATTCTTACATTTCTATTTACAGTATGTACAAAGGATTTTTGTTTTCTGGGGGGAAAGGGAGGGGGGGGGTGGTATATTAGCAGTCATGCCACCTTGTACTCTGTTGCTTAGGAACTATGTATGCAATGAAAAATGTTTTTTCTTTTTTGTTCAAGCGCATGCTGAATGGTATGTTCCAGCAAACTCCCACGTTGACTTTTATCTTCTTGGCAGGTGATTGGAGGGTTTCCAGGAGTGAGGAACAAGGTGGTGGTCTCGGGCTCATCAGGAAAGTAGGTTTCCCTTTCATTGGTCCGTTATTCACCCAATAAATGCTGCTGCTGTTGATGATGAATGATTTAAGTGGAGACACGACCCAAGAGGGTCAACTTTTGAGCCCATAGCTTAATATGAATGAAGATTACAGTATATACTGGCAGTTGCAGGGCAGAATACAGTGAAAAGTTTCATCCACATACATGAATTGTAAATAAGTTATAGTCATTTTTATCAGGAACACACTGACTGTTTAGGAAAACTATCCTTAGGAAAGTAATGTAATACCCAACATTTTTCTACTCTAGATCTGCAGCAGAATGCCTGGAGATTGCAACCGTGAAAACAAAATTTCGAAAAAGTGATTTATTTTATGCTAAAATTGCACTGAATATTCAAATAATTTTTTGCCTTTTATGTTGTCGACAAAATCGTAACATCTTTTATAGAAGAGATTCACAAAGTCAAAAAACAATTCTAAGTTGCATTGCCCATAAAATTCCAATTAGGAAAAAACAATGAGTGAGTCTTTCTTCTTGTCCCATTAACAAAATAGTTTTCCTAAAGTGAAAGCTATGCCAAAAAAAGGAACAGAGAAAAGTGTGCTCAAAGTGCTCCAACCCGTACCTCTTCTTTAACATTGGTGGACCGGAAATAATTTATAAAAAATTAACTATGCGGTATAAACGAATGAAACTTTCTTGGAATATTCTCTAAATGTTGATGGCAATCTTCAAAATCAACTTTCTTTGCAGAATGTTTTTTTTTTTGGGGGGGTAGTGTTCTTTTAAGGGTGGTGCAAAAGCAATGTGGCCATGTTCCATACAAATGTAATTTGCATTTGAATGGCAACATTTGTATACATGTACGTACATCTATGCATGTGCATACATGTATACCTGTGCACACATGTACACATGTTTGTGTGTATGTATATATGTATACACATGCATGTATATTGCCGCATACATGGCCGGAAAGCTACTCCACACATCTAGAAAATTTGCATTTACTCTTACCCCAGATGTTTGATGCTCTAACATTCTTAGTCAAGATGCCGAGTGTAATAGGTAAAGGGGCCAACACGGCTTTGCCAAGTCAGTGTTGCCCTAGTAGGACGCTTGAAACATTTCAGGCCGAATGTTCGAGATACCGAGGGCAGTAGATGAGGTGCCCAGTGTGGCCTTGCCGACTGACTCTTGCACTAGCCAGCTGTCATGCCGACACCTCGACGCTCGCTGCCGCTGCTGTCGACACTCGCCGCTGTTTTAATGCGAATAGCATTCTTTGGATACTTCACGCACTTTTCGTCTATGTATCTATCTGGCTATCTAACCTCTTACGCCGCGGGTCGATAAATAAATAAAAAAGACCGACGCCGGCTGGGATTCGAACCGTTGACCCTTTGATCAGCAGGCAGACGCGCTAACCACAGAGCTATGAAAGCAGTCATTCAACGCACTCTAAACGGTTGTTTATATCTTTACCATCGCGCGCGTTCCATGCACGAGGGCTCATTCCGCTCTCGTGAGGCTGAGCACGGCCGCTAGCTCACCCTCTCCCGCGCTCGGGAGAGGGTGATGTAGCGCCGTGCTCAGCCTCACGAGAGCGGAATGAGCCCTCGTGCATGGAACGCGCGCGCACCGGTAGCTGTGACAGCGCTGTAAAGCGCGTCCTATGGTAAAGATATAAACAACCGTTTAAAGTACCGTTGGTTGAGACTAGCTGAGACGCCAGAAAGTCTGGTCGGTACCATTTTGAGTGTTTGTGCGTATGGCGCGTGCTTTGCTCGCCTTCCTAAGTGACACAAACGCACGTGCTGGGCTGCGGAGATCGTGCGCAGGGCTGTGAAAGTGTCAACAAATTTAGAATCGCCTCAAGAGTGGGCTGGCGTATCTAGAGTGTGCCGGCCACCTGACGAACACGCATAACTCCGCACCGTTTGATGCTATTCGCATTAACGTAGATAATCATTCCCAAAGGATGGGTTCTGCTGATTTTTTTATGCTCATTCTTTTGTTTCTGGCACAAGTTCACCGATTAGGCATTTATTTTCAGTTTTACACTTGTCAGCCCCTTTCCATCTGCGACAATATGTATACATATATATTTTTATGTATAAATTTGCATGCACACATGTATACATAGATGTATGCATGGATAGATACATGAATATGGGCATATATACATGTATGTGTGTTCACACATGCATGCATGTACGTGTACATGTCTACCTACATACATATGCACACATGCATGTATACACGTGCACACATCCCCACAAATGTATGTCACATGGCACACATGCTGTTAAAGGCCATTTACATTTGTTTCATGTTGTTATTTTAATGCTGGAGACAGATATTATGACAGCTATCAGTTTGATTGTGATCATGTTACTGATGTTAATCTAGAGAAAAAAGAAAACTAAGCACTAAACTCTTGCTTTTTTTTTTCTACTTGCAAAAAGAACCAGGCTCCAATGTCTCGGTGAGCATTATCCATTGTCTTCGTCCTGGGTTGCTTTGAGATTAAAACAGAGTTATTTTCTGGCGCATTTTTGTTTTCTCAGCGCATGGTGTTATGATTTAAAGATTCATCGTCATATGAGCTAGAAGAAGCATAAGGTAAGCTTGTCAGATATGCTCTAATAGAAATCTTTAACGAAAGCTGCACAATTGCTTTAATTGCAGTTGGTATCTGAGTGACAGAGCATAAAAGTGAGCCCGTGCAGCGATACCCATTTATAATTAACTGCGCGACTGTTGGTAAATCTTTCATTTTTAACACCTTTCGACAGAGTTATTGATTTTCTTACAGCCTAGACTGTGTTTAAATATTGATTCAGGACTGTTATATGATGTAAAAAATATCCAGTTTTCTAGGTTGAACGTGATACTGCAAAAAGGTTATAACTTTTGTTAATTATACTTTTTTTTTTCGAGGAGAATCTTTTCAACTGACATTTTAATTGACATCTCTGGAAGTGGGCTAAAGCTCTTGTAATCTCCAGAACCACTTATAGCTACTTTTTCCTTGCTTTGTCTTCTAGGAGCGGCTGGAAAAGCTTTTGTGACCTTTTGAAAGGTGCTCAAGAATTTGAGGTGCGTTTCACAATCTTAGATGATTTCACTCGATTGTGAGCACATAATAAAGTCTGTTCCTTTTAAGTTTTGGATATACTACCTTCATGTCTCGCTAATGTGGACAACCCACTACAGTGGAACCTCGATTATGCGTCCCCGGTTCAGGCGACATCCCGCATTTTACGACAAATTTTCCCAATCCCTACGAACTCCCCATAGAATGAATGTATTAAAGTTTGGTTTACACGACGCTTGATTCCACGCGTCCCACGTTGTACTGCGTTCCGGTGAGAAACGTGCGACGAATTCGACAGCTGCAGGAAAGGGGTGACGGCGCGGCAATGTGGAAGAGTTCTGCGCGCCGTTTTAGAGGATCCAAAGACACGTCGCCGGCAATCCAAGACAGCCCCAGCGCCGGGAGGGAGCCGGAGACAGCGCTTTCCCTTCTCCTCCCCGGGTCGTGAAATGCCTCTGCGTTTTCGCATTGCGTCTTTGCTCGACTCATCCCATCGTTCTCTCGTCTCTCGTTTACCCTCACTCTTTTCTGCGTGCCACTTTCTCCAACTTGTTGCTTCTCCCAGGAGTGAGCACGCTTCTGCTGGTTCCCGCCTTTCCCGCTTTCGGAAAGCGTGAAAAGCGACAAGGATCCCATCGTTGCGATTGTGCACGCTGGCGAACGATGTCTCACAAACGGGCAGGAGAAAAGCATCAATGTTCTGCTTCCACAGCTTGCGGCCTTCGAAAGGAAGCTGATTTTGCTTGACCGAAAAGAAGTCCAGCAGGCAATTACTGTTTTTTTTTTTGAGGTGAGAATGAAGTTACTTGCGTCTTTACTGCACATTTTACGGTTTCGTTTCCATTTGTTTCGACGGATTTTTCTTCATCAAAGTACAGCAGTTTATTAGCTTAGACATCAATGAAAACCTACACTTGTCTTTTTCGCACAAGGCCGATCACTGCATCCATAAGTATCGTTTTTTCGGATCATGCGACTCGTGGATTATATAGTGATTTCGCACGGTCCCGCAAAAGTCGTATAGTAATCGGGGTTCCACTGTATATATATAAACAAAATTTTCATAAACCAAATCATCTCCATGCAATTCAGTCTGCCTCGTTAATGTAGATACCTGCAGTCCGGACTATGGACAGCTAGTTTGAAAATAAACTGTGTAAATACTGCATGCATTTTTGTCTCATTATTATTGTTTCACTGCTTTCAAATAACTCGTTTTTTAATGTTTGCTAAACAAATGTGATTAATGCTTTTTTCTGTTACGACTTGTCGTTCCCTGATAGTCGAGTTTATTAATGCTTGTATATTTTTGTGTATTATGCATGTTGGTATTCTATCTGTACATCTACCACTTTCGTGCGATAATGCTTTCGAGGCACTGCAGGTTAAACAAAACAAAAAAAAAACTATGTATTTCTCAAGCTTATTCCTGAAGTGCTCAAGGATATCGTTGCATATCTCAGCCTACAGTTTTCTTCAGGCCCTTCACATGTTTATTTAGTGTTATATGTATGATATAGTAACTATTACCACATCTTTTCTTTTGTCCTCACATGATCAGTAAAGAAAAACACTCGCAAATTTTTATTCAGTCATTTACTGCGACTACAAAAAGCACGCCTGAGAGTGCCTGAAAAAAAAGTTTCAATGCTCAACTTATTTATCCTTATCATAACGGACCAGCCAAGAGACAGAAATTATGCTATCTTTTTCAGGGTGTGGAAACACTGAGGGATGACCCTGCGTTTGTGTTCTTCACGAGCGGCACCACGGGGCCTCCCAAGATGGTTGAGCACAGCCAGGGCTATTGCCTGGCACACCTTGCCACAGCCACGTAAGAATATGTATAATGTTTATTGCACTGGTGGAGTTATATTCCAGTAGAAACTTTTTAATTGGGATTGAACTGTTCCTAGTTAACTTGTTCATCACCCACGTTCCCAGTTGCATCTGATCGCAGTTTCATTGGGTTCCAGTTGTAGCTGGGAATGTCAGTCGAGTCCAAATGTCTTTTTTGTTTGTTCCAACACGCGAGATATTTATTCAGGCAGGGATCCCAAATTAGGCCAATAAACCAGGTAAACTGGGACCAATTATAATTGGTCCCAGCTGTAACAAGGACCAGTTGCAGCTGCTTCTAGCTGTAGCCAGAACACCCAACACAACAAAGAAGGTTTATCCGCCTTTATTGTCCTAAAATGGTATGAAAGAAAGTGTGGTGCAGTTCTGTGACGAATGCTTTAGCCATCTCATTCGCCTCTTGCTTGTGAACATAGAATTGCCCTTTCGGAGGTTTTTGACAAATCTGTAATGTGTAAGAAAAGAGAGTACAAAAGGAGGATCTGGCTATGCTAACATACATGGCGGCGCGTGTTGGGGAGGCCGAAAGTGGACGTCAGGATTCGCTGCTCTCCTCATAGAAATGACGGTTTGATCAATAATTCAAAATACAGCTGCAAACTTTTTTTTTCCCCTCTACTTTTTTGTTTTTTGCAGCTACCTCTACCAGCTGTGTAAGAGTGACATGCTCTGGTGCATTTCGGACACCGGGTGGGCCATGGAGGCCTTCGGCACTTTCCCCGCCTGGCTCACAGGGGCCTGCTTGTTCCAGGCACGCATGCCCAGGTTCTCCGCCGAGACCACCCTCTCGGCAAGTCGCTTTTGCACGTGCCGTTCCTCCAAAAGGGCTGTTTGCGCGCAGGCTTCGAACATTAGGGCTGGTGCACCCGCTTGCCATTGCTCACGACCGTGTGCCTTAATGACACCTGAAATCTCTTTTGACGAGGGAATACATTGGCATCATCTGTTGGGCAGCTGTGGAACACTTGGGATTTTTGTTAATTTCTTATTTTTTAACACAATATGTCGATAGGCTAGATTTCGTGGAAAAGTGTAACGCTCGAGTGCGACGAAAAAGCGTTACAGGCATACCGAGGCCACGTGAAGGATGCATAGCCCGTAGCAGGCAATTCGATACGTATCCAAAGCATATAAAAGGCATAATTAGTCATAATAATTCTTAGATAATTGTGACTAGGAACAAATGATCGAAGCCAGAGATTCACCAAGAAGCTCAGCGGGAATTGAACCCCGTTCCATGCGATCCGCGGTCCGACATCTTTGCTGGGCACCACAAATAGGAGACGAACGAGAGTGCAAGTAACTGGACAGTCGCCTGCGATAGCACGCGACTGTCCGTGGCGAGTGATACTTGGTTCGGCATACTTAGTTCAGAGTTGACCATCGGCGGCAGAGTCATACTCAGTGCACTAAGGCTGTAAGGTGCTAAGCCGGGCATCGAACACTATGAAAAATGGCGCACAGAGAGACAAGGACAAAGAGGAAGGAACACAGGGCACAGACGGGCACGCGTCTGTTCAGTACGCTCATTCAGCATACCCAGTCCAGCCTGCTTGTTCCACGGGCTACAGACGCCGGCGGACTATACTTTGTCCAGCATGCTCAGTTTGCAGGGGACCATCGAACTTTGACTTGCTCAAGTCCGCCACAACACCAAGTTTAACCTGAAAACGTCCAAGCTGGCTTTTGCGTTTCACACACGCTCCCGCCGTACGCTCCCGCAAACTTCCTTTGCGAAGTCCCGTCCAAGTCACAAGCAGTCGGTCGCGGTGCTCTTGCCTGGGGGCGAGATTAGGCTGCAATTCTTCTTTTATCAAACATATTCTTCATAAATAATTCACCTTGTGGGGATAATTACATCCAGGGTGTCGAACCCGGAACCGAACCGAAAACCGGAACCGAACCGGTATTTTTTCCGGAACTGAACCCGAACCGAACGTTATATTGTTATCGCGATGAATCCGAACCGGAACTGAACCGGAAAAAAAATAACGGTTACCGGCTCATGTCAAAACGGTTCGGCCACGCGCTGTTGACAATGAATGTGCTATCAATGCCATTTGTTTTTTAAGTGCCGTCAACTGACACACACCTCGCTTACATATTTTTCTTCTCCACTCAGTCTTAGGAATATAAACGCTGCATCCATGAATCTTGACAAACGCTGCATCCATGAATCTTGACATAGGAACCAGTATTGCGCTGGTCGCAACTTGCACGGAAAAAAAGAATTGGAAGGCTGTGCAAAAAAAAAAAAAATCGCGTCACGGGATTTCATTTTTTTACAATCTCGTAAATTCTAAATGCTGCTGTGTGCTCATTTCATAACACGTTTCTAGAATGCGCGAGTTCTTGAAGCTTGCTTCCATCGGAATGAGAAAAGAAAAGGCTGTGGAGTTTGCTAATGTTTGAGGGAGAGAAAGAAATTTTATTTACAGATGAAATGAGCATTCATGAATTATATCTGCTCTTCGCTGCCCCAACCACCGGTCAGAGTATATCGAGCTATGAAGTGTCAAGATTTACATGCCGTATTCTTTCGTACCGGAAACTCAATAAATGCGGGGAAAAAAAACAGGGATACAAACCCTAGTCGCTCGCGAGAAGCGAAGCTGCGCGCACTTTCGAATTTGACAAAGGATCTGCCGAGCTTCTGTTGCTTCCGTCGCCTGCCCAGCGTAGTCATGGGACTCAAGCGGGCGCGTGCGCTCAAACCAACGCTCAGCAGACGCTGGAGTTAGCGCCCGTGACAGACAGCCCTGTCATCAGACAGTCGTTGTTTGCCGCTTGCATTGGCTACAGGCTTTTATAAACATTATGCACTACTAGTTTCGACGATGTATCCCGTTTCGTATGTGCTGATTTCAGATGTTTTATTTGTAATTTATTTTGATGTTGCAATTTGTCATTTATAATTTCCGAACCGGTTCGCGAACCGGTTCAGCGCCCAGAACCGGTTCGCGAACCGGTTCGCGGATTGAATTAATCGAACCGGAAATGAACCGGAACAAAATTAATTTACCTGAACCTGAACCGTAAACGAACCCGTATTTTTTTCGGTTCGACACACTGATTACATCATTCACAATTTCGTGCTTAAAAGTACATTCTATCGATCTCGAAACCTGGTTATACGCGTATAAACTGTTCTTTCAATTTACATCAATGATTATGGGGAATCAGTGGCCGAGTGTGCTAGCGCACACCAGCTCGGAGCACGTGGAGCGAATGCTCGCGCCGCAAAACCCAGGGATCCTGGGTTCAATCCCCAGCCCTGCCCGTTTCGATCTGGATGAGCATCGTACCAGCGTGCGGTCGTGTATCACTATTGCGTGATGCATGTTAAAGACCCCAAGTTAGTGGTTGTACTGCACTGGCTAAATTTCTCATCTACAGCTGGGAGACAAGTCGCCTGTTGAGGCAGGCTAAGTTCTAGGCTGCATTAACATACACACACCCAAATATTTTTTACAGCGAAGCTGTTATAGGTTAGGGTCTGGGAAAAAATGCGTCCTCACATGTCGACAGAAAACTCTCTATTGGTCATGGCAAGTATGAATAAATAAAAACAAAGAGGGGCAACCAACGTGAGTCAGCCTTCCTTGGCATTATTAGATAGGTCCTGATCCCTTGTTATCATCTCTTAGGCATCATCCTCAAGGTTGTCCGAGAGGTCATCCTAGGCGGTGTCCTCGAGGTTGTCCTAGAAGTCATCCCTGAGTTCGTCCTAGACGTCCTCCTGAAGGTCGTTCTAAAAGTCATCCTCGAGGTCGTCCTAGAAGTCGTCCGAGAGTCCGTTCTCTAGGTGTCGTCTTTGAGGTCGTCCAAGAAGTCCTTGAGGTCGTCCGAGTGGTCTTCCTCTAGGCGTTGTCTTCGAGGTCGTCCTAGAAGTTGTCCTTGGGGTCGTCCTAGTTGTCCTTGAGGTCGTCCTAGAAGTCGTCCTAAGCATCGTCCTCGAGCTCGTCCTAGAAGTTGTCCTTGAGGTCATCCTGGACGTCATCTATGCATCGTCCTAGACGTCATGAAGATAACAGCTTCGCTGGTCCTCCATCTTTACTTGAAGTGGAAGGGCTCTACAATTTTTAATGTGAAAGCATCAACTGTCCCATGGAGCGAGCCGACGTCGTCAGCTTTGAAGCCGTGCCAAACGGCACCTTAAATCCTTTTTCCAAGTGATTCCAGCTTCCAGCTATGAAACCACGCGAAAAGCCTAACCAAATGGCACCTAGTTTCCCCGATTTCAAAGGAGCGGAGTAAAGCTAAAGGATATCAGGTTCGGTCCCATTTGCAGGCGCGCGTCGACGAGGCTTTCATTGGCCGCTGCGCGTCAGTATCATCGACCGCCATCCCATGGCGCTGCGTGTCCGCGAGGCAGCGGCTCCACCGCTCCACGCCCAAGGTCAACGCACCGAGGACAGCGTGCGTACTTGATTGTCGACGCAAGTACACCGCAAATGAGAGAAGGGAGCGGAAGAGCGGCATGCATGTTTTCGCATTCACAACTCATAATAAGTGCTTAGGTGAACCTTGAGCCTTTTTTCCTTAGAGAGAGAGTACATCTGAATAGTGTCCACCTCTCTATTCAGTTCACCTACGAACATGAAACCGACAGTACCTTGCCGTTCTTAGATGTATGTGTCCATAGAACGCGTGAACCTTTCTTTAAGATGGAGACATCCGTATATCGTAAGCCATGTGACACACAAAACTTTCTTGTCTCCCACTCTCATCACCCTACTCACCACAAAAGCTCAGTTGTAAGATCGTTACTTCATCGTTCAGAAACGGTCCCATCTAACTCATCACTTAGCAATCAAGAACTTAGCCATGTGCAGGAGGCTTTGAAGGAACGTGACTACCCTGACCGATTTATCAACCGCGTAAAAAACAAATGTCCCTTCAGTGCGTGGATCGAGCTGAACGTTCATGTGACGTCGTATGCATCCCATACGTTTAGGGGGTTTTGGATGCACTTGGGCCGAGGGGATATGGACTGTTTACAAACCCTACAGAACAATTGCCAACGTTATCTTGAGGCCAAAAGACCCCATCCCTTCAGAGACAGAAAGGGCATGATCTACCAGATGCGGTGCAAGGAATGGGACGCTTCCTATATTGGAGAGAAGGGACGAAAAAGAAAAGACTAGAAGAACACGCACGAGACGTTGCCAAGGCCACGAACGCCACCCGCTTCAAATCCGAACTCGTCGACCACGCGTGGACGTCAGTCCAGTAGTTTGACCTTGACCTTGGCGAGGGAGAAAAGGTGGTTACCAAGAAAGCTGCTGGAACCTTGGTTCATCCAGAACAACAGATGCGGAAGTGACTCGTCGCTGGTCAACAAGAACCGTGGCCCCCTGCCGGATGTGCACACAAACTTCATGCCTAAATAGCCAAACTTTCCGTGCGACTCTCGTTTGCTCCTTGCGTTACTGAAGATGCCTCCCACATGGGAGGCGAAACATTTAATTACCGTATTTACTCGCACAATGAACGCACTCGCGTAATGAACGCACCCCCCAAGTCGGCTCCCAAAATTTCGACTTTTTTTACCCTCGCGTAATAAACGCACCCCCAACTCGGACGTCAAAATTTTGACCCCCTCCCTCCAGGCGCGCGAAATGAACGCACTTTTCTATCCTGGTGCAGCGAGGTCGCGAATGCATGTGCAGCGTGAGCGAACAAAACCCCTTGTGAAAGGCGTTAAAAAAATAAAAAAAGATCCAACAGAAGCAAAAACAAAAAAAAAAGCATAAGAAAGAGACTTTTTTTTTTTGCACAGCGCAGTTTGGGTTTTGGGTTGCGCGCCGCGCGCAAGGAGTTAAGAAAGAGAAGCGGAGAAGCCCTCGCCTAAGCAAAGCGAAACAAAACAACTTGCGAAAGGCGGCAAAAAAAAAAAAAATCCACGGAACCAAAGAAAAGAAAAAAAAAAGCTTTTTTTTTATTTTTTTTTTGCACAGCGCAGGTTGGTCGCGAGCCGCGCGCGTCGCGAAGAAGATAGGAAAGAGAAGCGGTGAAGCCCTCGCCTAAGCAAAGCAAAACAGCTTGCGAAAGACGGCAAAAAAAAAAAAAATCCACGGAATTAAGAGAAAAGAAAAAAGCATAAAGAGGAGCTCTTTTCTTTTTTCGCACGACGCAGTTTGGTTCCAGGGTCGCGCGCCGCGCGCAAGGAGATAAAGAAAGAAAAGCCCTCGCCCAAGCAAAGCGCACATAATGAAGGCATCCTGCCCTCGCCTCCTCCTCGCACTTTGGAAAGAGAAGCGAGAAGCCCTCGAAATGAACGCACTTTTCTACCCTGGTGCAGCGAGGTCGCGAAAGCATGTGCAGCGTGAGCAAACAAAACAACTTGCGAAAGGCGGGAAAAAAAAACAACACAGAAGCAAGAAAAAAAAAAAGATTGAGAGGGGCTTTTTTTTTTTTTTTTTGCGCATCGCAGTTTGGCTTTGGAGTCTCTGCGCCGCGCGCAAAGAGATAAGAAGTTAGGTCAATTTTTGCGGGATAAAAGGTCCGTTCATTATGCGAGTAAATACGGACGCAAAAATTTTACCTCGCGTAATGAACGCACTCCCCAACTTTGCCTCGATTTTTCGGGAAAAAAGTGCGTTCATTATGCGAGTAAATACGGTAAATTGTAATTTTTGTTGTGTCAAGCTGTTATTGTTATTACAGTTATCATAGTTTATCTTGAGGTCATAAACATTTGTTTAGTTCCTTTTTGGTTTTTATAGTTTGCCCAGCTGTGGTTTTTGCCAGCTCTTTGACCTGGAAGAAGTTTTCCAATATCAGTGCATATGCATAGCAGTGCAAAAGGCATAGGTAGTCCTAATACAACCACTCACACTAGGTGCTGCTACTTAGGAAGCTCAACCATTTAAGCCCTGTTTTTTAATGACTTGCATTCTTTCTTGGGATGTGTGTGTGAACTCCCCTTATTCAACAGATGCTGTGTGACTATCCAATCACCAAGCTGTGTGCGCCACCCACAGTGTACCGTGCTCTGGTGCAACTGGACCCATCCCTCTTCAAGTTGAGGTCTCTGAATTACTGCATCTCAGCCGGAGAGCCCATGGTGAGAAAATGAAGAGCACGACCACAGTTTATTTTTATTTAGTGTGAAAGGTGCCAGTACATTTTAAACATTTCGTGTCAACTAATCTTGAATAGCTCTGGCATTCCAATGTTGGTCAATGCATGTCCCAACTTGCATCCTTTTTTTTTTGGATGCACGCGCTAGGATCTGGGAAAAAATGCATACGCGGATGTTGACAGAAAACTCTCCATTGGTCATGGCAAGTATGAATAAACAAAAATAAAAAGGGGGCAACCAGTGTGAGTCAGCCTTCCTTGGCATTATTAGACAGTGAGGTCCTGATTCCTTGTTATCTCTAGGCATCGTCCTCGAGGTCGTCCTAGAAGCATCCTTGAGGTCGTCCGAGAGGTCGTCCTAGGCGTCATCCTTGAGGTCGTCTTAGAAGTCGTCCTTGAGGTCGTCTCTAGATGTCGTCCTAGAAGTTGTAGAGGTCGTCCGTGAGGTCGTCCTCTAGGCGCCGTCCTCGAGGTCGTCCTCTAGGCGTCGTCCTCGAGGTCGTCATCTTAGGAGTCGTACTCGAGGTCATCTTAGAAGTCGTCCTTGAGGTCGTCCTAGAGGTCGTCCTCTAGGCGTCGTCCTAGACGTCGTCCTAAACGTCATCCTTGAGGTCAACCTAGAAGTCGCCCTCGAGGTCATCCTAGAAGTCGTCCTAGGTGTCGTCCTCTAGGCGTCGTCCTTGAGGTCGTCCAAGACGTCCTCTAGGCGTCATCCTTGAGCTCATCCTAGATGTCGTCCTCTAGACGGCGTCCTAGAAGTCGTCCTGGAGGTCGGTCTATTTGTTGTCCTCTAGGCATCGTCCTAGAAGTTGTCCTGGAGGTCGTCCTAAACGTCGTCCTCTAGGCATCGTCTTAGATGTCATAAAAATACCAGCTTTGCTGGTCCTCCATCTTCACGTGAAGTGGAAGGGCTCTACAATTTCTATTTTTTTGTCTATTCATTTTACCCCTAAAGGCCCTTTCGGGCATAACAAAAGGGGGACATAATACAAAGATTGGGACAATTAACATGTTTAGAGCGGAGACGAAGGACTGATGGTGGCAATTTCTCTGGGGAGGGTGTTCCAGTACGATATAGCGAGGAGTAGTGGAAATAATAATTGGGGTTGTGTGGATATTTAGACAGCGTGTAGGTGGTCAGTCATGTAAAAATTGCGACGAGTCACTCGCTGTAGATGAGAAATTTAGCCAGTGCAGTATAATCGCTAGCCTGGGGTCTTTAACGTGCACCACGCAGTAGTGGTACACGACCGCACGCCGGTATGATGCTTATCCAGATCGAAAAAACGGGCAGGGGTGGGAATTGAACCCAGGATCCCTCGGTTCTGCAGTGCAAGCTTCCGTTCCACGTGCTCCGAGCTGGTGTGCGCTAGCCCACTCGGCCACCGATCCCCCGAGGAGTGGTGGAGAGTTCTTCAACATGGTGGTTCGTTCAAATATGGGGTTAATTTTGAAAGGGTGATCTAAGTGGGACGACATATGGTGAGCTGGTTGTAGGAAGGAGTCACTAAAAGGCGAGGGACTGTAATAAAGTTTATGAATAAATGATAAGTGTGTGGGGTGCCTTCTTGTATGGACAGGTGACAAGTTAAGTCAATGTTTTGAACTGCTTACACTTGTGAATCGGGAGTAGCTGCAAGCTATAAATCTAGCAGCTTTGTTTTGAAGAAATTCAATCTTCTGCACTATCATTCAATCAACTGCACCACCATTGTAGTAGAAGTTGCATGCTGCAGCTGCTTTGTCACAACGTGTTACGCTATAATGATACATGGCAGCTTTGCATGGGTACAGTGTCTCTAGGCGCATGGCTCCAACATTTCAGTGTTAGTAGCGTGTCACAAGTAGCAACCTGTCACATAATCTTGCGACTGCGCTATTCGAGTGTCGCGTGTGGCAGCTATTTTGTTGCGACATGTCCCACCGCACTGATACATGGCAGTGTTGCATGGGTGCAGTATATCGAAGCGTTGCATTTCTTCAACATTCCGGTGTTGTTAACAGCATGTCAGATTTTGTAGTGTTTCACGCAGCATTGCGGAAACACATGGACTAGCTCGTATGAAACTTGCAATGTTGGAAGTTACGTGCAACTGCTTAGTAAGATGAGGCAAGTGGGTATGTGGTAATTGTCACGGCTGCTCTGTCATGCCACACACGTGTATGTTGTCCAGCATGTCGTACGTCGCATGTCTTTCTGTCCTTGCAGCATCCTGAAACGGCGCTTCAGTGGCTTGACAGAACAGGACTTCAAGTCAGGGAAGGCTATGGTCAGACCGAATCGGTGCGTCGCTTCAGCTTGATTCGCATCAGCATTTATTTTGCTATGCTATAAGGAGTTGCCAAACTTTGACTTCCAGACCACATTTGCAGTCCTTTGCGTGTCAGTGTTCTGCTTTCTCAGTCTTATGAAATAGACTGGCACACCATTTACCAGGTATTCCCGGAACTGCACATAAAAGGTCGCAGAAACGAGAGAGGTTTTGGAGTATTTGGGACATCAACCCCACTCACTATCTATGTGAAATGGATGCTTATAACATTGTCAGAATTATTTTGATGCCACGATGAGAGAATGATGCGTGAAAAATTATAAAAATGTATGAGCAGATTGAGAGTTTCTAAGGCTACTGCTGATGGATGGCGCCAGTGTGGCAGGGTGTTCTCTCGTCGTGAACGGCTACAAGGAACCGCAGTCCACTCAAACACAAACATGTGAACCAGTTTTAATTAGGTCCTTGGCCTTACCGACATATATTAGGACGGTCTTTAACTGTAAAGTATTCTTGCTGGACCTTGACTGCACCACAGGTGGTTCTTAGTGCCAACCCTGCTGACAAAGTCAAGCCAGGCTCGATGGGTCTTCCAGCACCAAATGTCACAATACAAGTGAGCATTATGGCCTTTTTGTCTTTGAGTCGTTCAGGCTTGCTAATCGTAAAAAGTACTGGCGTACGGTGGTGTATCCAGGGGAAAGGCTTATAAAATGCAATCCCCCCTCCCAAAAAAAAAAAAAAAATCCTGGCTACGTTACTGCTAGCATATAGACCAGTGGCGTCACAAGGGGGGGGGCGGGGGGGGGGGGCAAGCCGCCCCGGGTGCAGCGCTCAGGGGGTGTCACAGCGGGCCACGAGAGAGGGTTGGGGGGGGGGGGTCGTGGCGGAGCCACGCGATGGCGGGGAGGGGGGTGTCACGGCGGTCTACCACCCCGGGTGCCGCTGACCCTTGTGACGCCACTGATATAGACTACAAGTGCAAAGGAGATGAAGCCGGGGTATGTTGTTTAAACGATAACTGATGCACCCCTTTCTCAAGTAGCTTAGACCGAGTTGAGCACATAGATGTTGTCTTCTTAAAGGAAGCTTTAACACTTCTTTAAAAAATGATATAGAGGTTGATTCTAGCGTAATTTTAGCCCGTGAATCTGAATATCATGTTTATTTTTTACTCCGAAGATGTAACTAAACGCGGGAAAACACAAAAAACCTCCGACCAGTCGTGATTTCATAAGAGTATCTTTCGACCGCCAAGCGCTTGTCGCTCGAGGGCCGCGCGTGCGATTGCAAGCTTGCCAAGTATATTCCCCGCACTGGTACCAGTCACGACGTCTTTTTCTGCCCTTTTTAGCAATGGCAAGAGTGCACGTGCACAGCTTTGAGAGGCGCTGAAGGTGCACAGTAGTGGAGATTCCGAAAACTCCTTTTGTGACGTCACGCTCGGGGAAAAGGAGGGCCTTTAGCGATGTTTTGAAAATCATTTTCTGCAGCCTGTATGCACCAAATTAAAAAAATAACTTCAATATTCGAGATTCTGGAGGTTCAATGAAGATGATTTAAGTGTAATTTTGAAAGATTCGAAACTGCTTCAGCTTGTTATTAAGCACAATTTTGGGAATCTAGTTGTAGGCGGCGCTAGCAGATGGTGGCGGTTCCCAAGAAGGATGTTGACGGCGTTCTTTGTTGACATTCTGCAGATTCACGATGACGAAGGGCGAGAGCTTGGCTCCTAGCGAAATCGGTCACATGGCTGTGGCTACGACTCCAAGAAAGCCTTTTGGCCTGTTCACCTGCTTCAAGGTAAGGTTTGCTGGTCTCATATTGCACAATATGTCTGTTACCGGAGGTACCGTTGAAAAAGAGGTGAAAAGTTCTCCATCAAAATGAAGTCGTTTTAGTGCTCAATTGTATTTTTTGTCTGCTGCCAGCTTGCTTGTACCTGCCTCCTCCGCAAGATATTTGTTATCTTGTGCTTCTGTTGCTTTAGTTGCAACAGGCTCAAAAATTATATATGCTGCAAGGCTACTCTCTCATGCATCTACTGTGTGTTGAAATGTTGAAATACAGATTTGTTTACAAGCACCACATGGTCCTTACTGTTTTGAAATAGTAGCAGGTGACCTCATTGGCTGCAGGTCATATTAATTTTCCTCATATCACTCATATGTACACAGTTTTTTTGTTTTTCAATTCATGGACTGGGATCACGCTAAGCCACATCGAACGGGGCCACGTGAGACCGCATTATGCCAGGACACAACAGCACACCAGACCCCGCATCTGAATTTCCACTCTGATGTAAACGTCAAAAAACACCAGAACCCGTACACGCCAGGACCTAAAAGAACCTGCGTCTGAATTTCCGCTCTGGTGTACAGTCGAACCCGGATATATCGAATTCAAAGGGGACCGTAAAATAGTTCGATATATTGATAATTTGATATACAAAAACATGTTAACTTAAGCTCCAGTTGAAATTTCTGCGCCCCTCTGCTAATACTGGAGACCGTCACAAACGGGACCTTACCAAATAAAGCCTCTAAAAGCCACTAAATATAGCAGAGCTTAGTTGGTGAAGATCACAAACACTGCCGCCGCGTTTAGGCAAAGGTGTTTGCGATCGTTTACGCCTGGCCGACGTCCACACAGCGCCAGCAACAAAACACAAAAATAATTTTAAAAAATAAAAAAAACAGAAAAAGCAAGTTGCATAAAAACAAGTTTCTCGATCCATAGAATAAAGTTGAGCAAGCAACAAAAAAGAAACCTCACTAAATTCAAGCAACAAAAAAGAAAGGCAAAAAAGAAAGAAATTGGGCAAAGCAAAACGGCACAAGAAAAAGGAAAACAAAGATAAGGGGTTCAAATTGCGATTGCTGAACGGGTGTTGTCGACAACCTTTCAGTTGTCAACCGTTGTCTTGGGGCTGAGGAGTCGCGCAGCGACAGCGGTGTTCGGGGAAAGAGCGCACGCTACTATTCCAACAGCGGGCACTCCCTACCCTCCCTACGCACGTGCCCTTCCCCTTGCTTTTGCCATCCTCCACTTTTTCTTCTTTTTTTACAGTTGCTTTTTTGTTGCTTATTTCCATGCCCTATGCTGGCTTGGCGGTTTGCTAGCCCCACAACGCGAGCTATGTACTAGCCGCTGGCGCAATCCGACCAGGGAGAAGTGACGGTCGCCCGTGCGAGCGGCCGTGCTTCGTTGGCTAGCTCGCTATATCGAGTGTCCCGCCATGACAGTTCGACACAGAAAAACAATGCTCCTATACTACCGTATTTGCACAAATATAACGCGAGTTTTTTTTCGGAATTATGTGCTCCAAAACGCACCTCGCGTTATATTCGGAATCGAGTTCAGCCACGAGGCGTGCCAGTCTGGAGAAAGCCAGAGGAGAAAGCCATCCCTCCTGCTCAATGCAGGAGATCCGGTGGGAAAAGAAGTGGGGGTGTGGAAAGGAATTTATTAGCTATTGGGCCACCTGAAGGGGCCAATAGAAAAGATAAAAAGCATTTTTTATCGCTTTTGTGTTTGTACAACGCGCGCACGCCACAGCAGAAACTCGGCGCGCGCGCCATGCGGGAATGCGGGCACTGGCCAATTCGAGCCAAGCCAAGCCAGGCCGAGTCAAGTCAACACAAGCCAAGCCAAGACCGTTTACGTAATCGTGCAACACGAGGTGTTTGTTTATGCAGAGGGACCAGAACAAGAAGTGTGATCATGTATCGGGTTCAGCAGTTTTTTCTGCCTGCGCATTTTTTAGTTTCTGCTCCAGAGTGGTCTGGTGTTTGTGTGTTGGTGCTTCTGCTTCCTGCCTTGCTTGGATTGTGGGCTGCCGAGGAGCTCACGCCCAAGAAAAAGGAACTACCAGACGAGCGGTGTGGTGCGGTGCGGTGCTGCTGCTTATTTATCTGCGTAGTGGCCAAGTGGATTGTAAACGGAAGGACCTGAGCAGTCAGGATGAGTGCAGTCAAAACATAAACTGATATTTCTTCTATTTCCATTGACTTTTCACTTCTGCTATGCCCTCGAGTGCGCGGGCCTCGGCCCGCGTTATAATAGTAATAATATTTTTTTTTTCTTTTTGAGGGCATCAAAACCTGCCCTCGCGTTATATTCGTGGTCGCGTTATATTCGTGCAAATACGGTATTACATGCGATTTTTAAGGGGATGTTTGGACTGTTCGATATAGACAGTAATTCGAAATACCCGGGTGTGATATAACCGGGCTCGATTGTAAATGTAAAAAGAACACCAGAACCCAGTCACGCCTGGAAACAACAACACACGCAGAACCCGCATCTGAATTTTCATTCTGATTTAAACATAAAAAACACCAGAACCCGGTCTGGTCGATATATTGATAGGGATGTATAAGTGGTTGGATTTTAGCTGCACTCACTGTTCTTTCTGCAGGATTATGTAATCATTCTCACAGTGTTTATACCACAGCAAAACAGTTGCTTTTATTCTTGAGGAAGTGCAGTCTGTGATTGCTGTGCTCTGTGGTAGTCTGACCCAGTGGTTTGGTGGGGACATATAATGGTGCCAAAACAATTACTAAAAAAATGACCGCATCTCCACGTGGTGAATGATGTTGATTGAGGCGAAGCTCTGGTGGTGCTTGTCTGCGTAGATGCTGAGCCGCAGCATGCCGAGCCTTTCGTTCGTTTTCAATCATGTCAGAAAGAGAATGTGTGGTATGGAACGTGGTTATAGACGCATTTGAGCATTTGACCGCCGTGCCCTCTCGTCTATAGACGTTGAGCCAATGCATGCAAAGTTTAACGCGATTATATACGCATTTGACCGCAGCACCCTCTCCTGTATAGACGTTGAGCGGCTACATGCAACGTTTCATCCATGACATCCCCAGCTCTTGAGTTACTACCACATCTCAGAGCCCCTACTCGTTCCGCAGTCGTGGCCGAGTGGTTAAGGCGATGGACTAGAAATCCATTGGGGTCTCCTCGCACAGGTTCAAATCCTGTCGACTGTGCAAACATTTTTTTTTTCATAATTTTTCTTTTTTTTGCTTTACACGAGCACGTGAGCTTACGAGCACGAGCACCAGCAAGATCGATGTGAGCACGGACGCTGGACGGACAAGGCTAGACCCTAAGGAGCTTCACTCCTAAAATAAGGTTTTATTTTTAAAACAGAGCTGTTATGCGCTAGGATCTGGGAAAAAATGCGTCCACGGATGTTGACAGAAAACTTCCCATTGGTCGTAACAGGTATGAATAAATAAAAATAAAAAAGGGAGCAACCAGCATGAGTCAGCCTTCCTTGGCATTATTATATAGTGAGGTCCTGATCCCTTGTTATCTCTAAGCATCGTCCTCAGGGTCGTCCTAGAAGTTGTCCTTGAGGTCGTCCGAGAGGTCTTCCTCTAGACGTCATCCTCGAGGTCATCCTAGAAGTCGTCCTTCAGTTTGTCTTCAAGGTCGTCCTAGAAGTCGTCCTTGAAGTCGTCCTAGAGGTCGTCATAGGCATCATCCTCTAGGCGTTGTCCTCGAGGTCGTCCTAGAAGTCGTCCTCGAGGTCGTCCTAGAGTCGTCCTCGAGTCGTCCTAGAAGTCGGGGTATTTGAGCAGTAACTGAGAATGAGCGTGTTTGCGTAGTAGATACGGACGCGTGAATATTGGTCAATAGATACGAATATGAAAGAGGTTGAAAGAAGTTCTTGTTTCTGTCCCCGTCCTTAATGTTTTATCCATTCATGTATTGGTATCTAAGTATCTACACTTGTTTTCCCCTTAAGAGAAAAGGAGGTTTTGCGTATTGTTCATACGCCACACAAAGTAGTTCTTACAAGATTTGGTTCTCAGAGGAGGAAGGGTACTTTTGGCATTTGAAACGTGTATGTCTTGATAAGATAGCATATATCTAATCTAAAATGCACCTACATATATCTCAATTCTCTACATATAGGGTGTCCCAAGTCACCAGGCTCGATCTAAAATGGACTGTAAAAATCGACGCCTGCACGTAGCAATCTAAACTTTTCGTCAAAGGTGTATTTCACAGGTCAGTTTTTTCTTGTAAAATTAAAAAGCGTAGCTCCCTCTCTGTAATAAATAGGCCAACAAACTTGCCAGAGTCAACGGCGGGTGGCGAGGCAGACGATCAAGTCGAGTGGCGGGGCGCGTTTGGCTCTCGTATTGATAGATGGCGCTGCCTCCTTAACGAGATGGCTCGCGACCACCGTGGTTTAAAGTGGCACTGACATCCCAAAGGTCGTATATTCTTTTGTTGTCTAAAACGATGCAAATCGTAGTTATAGACACGCAAAAAAATACCGCAAAGCCAAAAAAAAAGATTCCTTTGCGCGCGAGTTTTTTTATTTTTGTCATTTTTCTCTCTCCGCTTTTCACCTCCTCGCTTCTTTTTATTTGTGATGTCAAATAATATGAAACTTAAAAGCTCTGTAAGCGTACATTTCCTAACATTTAATAACGGCATTCCTAAAACATGTTTTTGAATGCAACTGTGAATGCACTACGGCCCTTCTTTTTTGAAATACCGAAAATCGAAGTCCGAGATGATGTCGCCTCCTGGCTTTTCAATCTCACTCGAAAAGCATGGTGGCGCTGGATGCATATAGCAGAGGACGATAGGTGAGTCGGGGAATCGGGTGAAGTTGTCTTTTTTATGTGCTTGACGACCTCTCAGACTTTGAAAAGGAAATCATCAAATGGTCAAAACAACTGGGTTTGGTGTATATGTATCGTAGTTTCGGTTGTAGACTCTGGTGGGCAGCCTTTCTTGCAGAACCGGTGCAACGTGGCCCCGCACTTCGCCTCCAAAAGTCCACTGCGCGGTCTCCTCGATCTCACGCCGTTTTTAAAGAATTTGAGATCTCTGAAAGGGCCCTAAAGAACTTCAAACTCGAAAGTCAAGGGTTGTCTGCTCGCAACGATTGGCGGCACGCCTGGAGAAGGGTGGTTGATCGCAAGACGTGGGAGAACACGACACTTCCTTCTGCATTTTGGTGGAGGCATCAGAAAAACCTCGACTCGCAGGACGGCTCAATATTTGAATGTCACTGCACTGGCGCGAATTGCGCGTGGAACTTCAAATTCGGCATTTGGAAATTGTTTTCTTACTTCGCAAATGCTGAATTCCTAAGTTTCAAATTTTTAGGGTAATGTCCAGGCATGCTTTTCAATCGTTTCAAAATAGTAAAAAAAAAAGGAAGATTTTGACATGTCAGTGTTTTCTTTAAAATGAACATAACCTTTTGTAATGTACCTTGGGATAAAAATAAATGTGGACAATAAAGTGAAACTCAAAGTAAAAAAATGTGCCTGCATATTGACGGCGCTTTTGCTGCCAACAAATTTCGTGTGCGTGTCGTCTGCTTTCCTTCGCTGGTCGGCTGCACCTTTCGACGCTGCTCCCGACGCCATCTATCAATACACGCACCAAATGCGCTTGCAACTCCGACTCAGTCGTCCGCGTCGCCGCTTGCCGTTGATCCTGGCGAGGGCTTGTTATGGGCTAGTTTCGTGTCCGTCTCCAAATAAATATCGACACAAAACTCTGTACAGCTACTGCCATCTATGAGCGATGGCGGCAACCAGAAAACCGGCTTGCCGGTTGTCTTGTTGCTGTTGTCGCTCATAGATGGCAGCAACCTTTTCCAGCCTTTCCACTCTGGTTTCCACCAGAGGGGAAAGGCTGAATTTTTCTAGACGCTCATCATCGAGGTCGTCCGTAGAAGTCATCCTTGAGGTCGTCCTAGACATTGTTTGCTGAGGTGGTCTTGAGGTCGCCCTTGAGGTATTCCTCGAGGTCGTCCTAAAAGTCATCCTTGAGGTTTTCCTAGACGCCAGTCCTCGAGGTCGTCCTAGAAGTCGTCCTTGAGGGCCGCCCTAGACGTCCCAGAAGTCGTCCTTGAAGTTGTCCTAGACATTGTCCAGGCAGTTGTCCTTGAGGTCGCCCCTGAAGTCGTCCTAGGCGTCGTCCTAGGCGTTGTCCTCTAGGCTCTAGGCATCGTCCTCAAGGTCGTCGTAGAAGTCGTCCTTGAGGTCATCCTAGACGTCGTCCTAGATGCCATCCTCTAGGCGTCGTCCTGTGAGGTCGTGTAAGAAGTCGTCCTTGAGTTTGTTCCACCATAGTACAAGCTTCGCTGGTCTCTCCTTCTTCACCAGAGTGGAAAGGTTGAAAGTTTTCTATTCCTATTTTTAACAGGAAGGGAGCTGCGCTTTGTAATTTTACAAGAAAAACCGACCTCTGAAATACACCTTTGATGAAAAGTTTAGACTGCTACGTGCAGGCGTTGATTTTTACAGCGCAGCTGTTGCCACAGCTATTGCCATCTATGAGCGACGGCGGCAACCAGAAAACCGGCTTGCCGGTTGTCTGGTTGCCGCCATCGCTAATAGATGGCGGCAACCTTTCCAGCCTTTCCACTCTGGCTTGCCGACTTACGGCCTGCCATTACTTCAATCCCGCAATAGTACAGCTTCGCTGGTCTTCCTTCTTCACCAGAGTGGAAAGGATGAAAGTTTTTAAGATACATTTTAGATCGAGCCTGGTGATTTGGGTCGCCCTATATCAGGGGCGGATTTAGAGGGGGGTCTGGATGTCCTGACCCCCTCTTTATTTCTGCATGTGTAAAATTTAGGGCGTAAGACGAAGGAGAAGGTGAGGGGGTTCCTAAACATATGGTACACTGACCAACACCTGACCCCCCCTCAGGAAATTCCTGCATCCGCTTCTGCCCTATATAAGGGGAAATTAATGACGCTCCGAGCCGGACGTTTTTTGCTTTGGTTCTTGAAGTGCAATCAAGTATAGCGCAGATAGAAATAGTATAACTTTTTTCAACATCCAGTTGAATACGTAAAGTGTACAATGTCAAGAGCAGATGTAAAAAAAACGAAATAAATAATAATTGCATTGCGTCAATGTGCAGACAACTGGAAGTTAGTTGGGCCCCAATGGGCGTCTGGTGTCTCAGCTGTGGACGAGAAATTTAGCCAGCTCAATCAGACCGCTAGCCAGGGGTCTTTAAGGTGCACCATGCAGTAGTGATACATGACCCCGTGCCGGTACGACGCTCATCCAGATGTAAACGGGTAGGGGTGGGGATTGAACCGCCGGAGCTTTCGGTCTACGCACTATGAGCCGTGGCACGTTAACACCCTCGGCCACCGATCCCCTCCAAGTCCAATTCTGGAAAGGTATAAATTAAAAGCTTGCTTTAATAAACGAGCCAAATCCAAACCCTTAACTAGTTCAAGGAAGCAACCCACAACTTCAGTTAAGAGTGCACTACCATACCTTGCCCAGTCCAAAACAAACCAAAACATAGTCCACAGAACGTCAAGAACCGCTGCATGCGTAGTTTATGCACATCCTTGCATTCGTGTTGAAGTGGATTAGACCCTTCTAGAAACAAAAAGAACTCCTCACTGCAGACGTAGAAAGGCTGAGGAAGGATTATCTTTAGATGCAGCAGAAACATTCTTCTTCCAGGACGAACCGAGCAAAACCGAGACGGCATTTCGGAATGGCTTCTACTACACGGGCGACAAGGGCTACAAGGACAATGATGGCTACCTCTGGTTCTTTGCTCGAGCAGACGACGTCATCATCTCCGCAGGGTATGCTCCTTACTTTTCAAATCAACACAAATTGAATAAAAAAAAAAACTTTTTGGGGTAGTTTGCATTTGCCTTGAAGGAAGATGTGTAATATGGTTACAACTGTGGTGTGATATTGAAATCATTGCTTACACAATATAAGAAAATTCAAAAACCTAAATTTCACAATTTTTTGAAAGAATCCATCTTTAAATTTGAGGTTTTCGGTTTTAGAAACTAATTATACACCCTTGCACTAAATTTGATAACCATACGCCAAATGGTTAGTTTATATAAAACATTTTCAACACATTGTGAGGCAGTAACAAATAAAGGAGTTCAATGTTTTAATGCATTTTTCTCAGTTCCACTTTTTGCTGCAAAGCTTATACGAAGGAATCTTTTGTTCAAAGGCAAAAGTATTCCGATATTACAATCAAGATGTTTCTAAACTTAAATTTACTGGGGAATCAGGCTATCTACTTTATTTTGTTTTAAGTTGAAGTCCTTTTTGAGAAAGAACTGTTTTCAGAAATTGACATAGGACAGATATGCATCTCATATCTTGAGGTAATAACTCTTCCTGAAATATTTACATTTGAGTTATAAAAACTAGATGGCCCAAAGTCCCCCCTCCCCCACCTTAAATTCAAGCAGTCAAAATGGTGCTTAATTAATAGCTTCATTTGCCTATCATAAATTTCTTAACGAAGAGTGACACATCTTCTTATGCAGGTACATAAAAATTGTCCTAGAGAGCTGAAAGTTTGCACAATACACCTACATCTTATGTTAAAGTCTCCCTGCAAATCACTTAAGTAGTTCAGAAGTTAAATCTCTAGCCACTGTCCCCCTTAAGCGTGAACATCTTTAGCAGAGATCTGTCTGTTCAGGAATAAACTAAGATTTAAAGATCTCACCAAAATATTAATGCAAAAAGATTATAATTTTCTATGGTCAAGCCAGTCACAATCAAAAGTAGAACTGTACTGGTTGCTCACTGCTAAGGATTACACTCAACGATGCCACTTATGTGAGGGCTGTTATCCAACTTGGCTTCTTGGTCCCCACATATGTGGTCCTCAAACTGCAGTCTCGGAAATATGGTACATTTCACCGAGACAGTGCGTTTCGTTGGGACAATGTTGGCCCCAAACATTGTTATATCAACATTGGTCAAATCCAACTACTTTCAGCCTTGGACGGTAACAGGAGGGGCCGTTTTTGCAGGTATCGGATCGGACCGTTCGAAGTGGAAAGCGTCCTGGCTGAGCACCCAGCCGTTGCAGAGTGTGCCGTCGTTGGCAGTCCGGATCCAAACAGGGGAGAGGTTAGTTTGAGCCATCTTTTATTTTGTTTGTATCGTTATGTTGTGTAATTAATATTACAATGATGTTGCGCAGATCAGTGGAGTTGAGGCATAGGCTGAGACAGTTGAAATAGTTCCTACCAGCCTACCCAACATGCTTTAAATGAATCACAAAAATAAATTAATTGAATGTGTACACTCACCAATTCATAATCTGGGTGGGTTCATGGAAGGAAGAACTTGGCCAATTTAGAAAGGGCACCGATAGTCCACTTTCTGAATTATGACCCAAAAAATTAATTTTCTTTTACAGTAAACAAATGTTTTCCTCGTAATTCAGAAAGTGGACGATGGGTCGCTGTGGTGCTTGGTTTGAAAAGAACAAAGGAGGGGGAGCCAGGCAAGCAGGATGGCTTTTGACATTTTTTTCTCATTTTAGTATTTTTTTTTACTTGAAAATTACACTAGATCGCATCATCCGTCGCATTCTTCGTTTAAGGAGTGCTGAACCGGAATTTGGATTTCGCAAAATAAGGTTACGGAAGCGCTGAACGGGATGCTGCAAACTCCAAAACATCACTCATACGTAGATATCTCAAACGAACTTGCCATATTTTTGGAAAAGAAGGACGCGATCCATCGAGGACTATGGCATCACGATCCTCCTGGAACAGTTGAGAATGAGGGGAAGCACCCTCGCTTCTCTCCTCCTTGCTTCGGTTCACCTGCTCGAGGAGACAAAGCGAAGAGGAGAGGGAATGAGAATCGCGATGTCACACGTCTCGTCGACCCTGTTGGCCGTGTTCAATCGCGCACTTCTCTTCGAAGAATATGGCCATCCGTTTGGGGTATTGCTGCATGAGTGATGTTTTTGGATTTCGCAGCGTCTTGCCTATCGCTCCAGCCTTGTTTTGTGGGCTCCCAATTTCAGTTCAGTATCCCTTTAAGGGCTTGCTGTCACAAAATGGTGGGTGCATTGATGTACGCCGAATGTTGTTTGAACTAGCATCTCGTGGCATTCAAAAGCATCGCATGCCGGAATTTGGTTGTTTGACAACCAGGCTACCCACATTGTTTGTCGCTCTCAGGTGGTGAAAGCATTTGTAGTGCTTCGAGCAAGTCATAGAAACATTGAGGACCTGGACGGGCTTGCCGTGGAACTGCAGGAATTCGTCAAGAAGAACACGGCACCTTACAAGTACCCCGAAAGGTAATCTAGGGTACCTGACAGTGCGTGCGAGATGGGAGAATCATTTCGCTTGCTGAGATAGATTGCTACTGACAAATGGTGCAATTCAACTAACAACCACAAGGCTTATTTTATGTAAATATATAGTTACACTCTTGAAGAACTATCAGTGTACTATTGAGCACAATTGCACTTTCCTCAGGTTGTGGGGTCTAAGTGGTTTGTCTGGTCTGTGTCTGACAGCCACCAACAATGTTTGATTTTAGACTTGCCATTATTAGCAATAGTGATGCCTCAATCAAAATAACAGCACACGCACAAAAAAAAAAAAGAAATCAGGGTGGTGATGAATTGGGAACACTAATAATTCTAGGGAATTTTTCAACCCAGAAAAGGTTGGGGTTTATCAGGTAACCTACTATGTCGTGACGTATTTGGAAAACTGCAAGAAAATAAAATGCAGGAATACTTTAGTTGTATTTGACAAAATTGTCATGGATAATCCGTTTGGGTCGGTAAACCTGGGTACCAGTGCTCATGCAACAACTTCTGACAAGTATGCCATTGGTTGTCGCTGCGGTCACGTGACTGATTACGCCAGCCAATGGGAGCAAGGTGTTACCCGCGAGAGAGCAATGCTGCGGTGGTGGCACCATTGCAATGGACACCAAAGTTTGAGATGTTATTAGTCAATGAGATCCACAAAATTTGGCAATGAAGACATTGCAGATGTTGTGTGTCACCCTATTTTGTAACACTGTAAAGTGCCAAAGTTCTCTCATATAATGTATTCATTGTTAAAAATTCTACCTTTATACTGTACTCTTTTAATCACAAGTGCCATATAGTCGGAAGACTTAAACGCTACTTTTCGTTGCATAACTCGAAATCAATGAAAAGTATCCATGGAGGCTTTATGCTCTCCTTGAACACGGTTCACGGTTTCACGCCACTCTCACCATTGTCAACGGCTTCGCCCCTTTTGTACCTCCAAATTAGGAAATAAGGGGGGAGAACCTCGACGGAAAGTTGCGTAATTTGAAAACGACTTCCGCGGACACTTTGCAAACGTCCATGTCGGCCATTTTGATGCCACATCCTCCGCACGACGCTATTGCGCAGGTGGAATTCGTTGAAGAGCTGCCGAAGACCATCAGCGGCAAGGTTTTGCGCAGCTTGCTGAGGGAAAGGAAAAGCTCCTGAAGGGGGCCTAAAGCTAGGCCCTTCCCCTCCCCCCCCAAGTGGATCAAAGGACGTTGGCATCGGCTCTTTCGAGCCATCGTTCCGGCCTCGGATGTTATTGGTGGTGGCCTGCAGCATGCCCTATACAATGCAGTCCATTTATAACGATACCAGATATAACGATGTACTGCTTATAACGATCAGTTTCGAGAGTTTTAGACTAGAAATGCACAGTTTCTAGTCCAGATACAACGATAATTGGTTATAACGATAGAATTTTCGGGTTGTCTCTTATTGTTAGAAGTGGATTGCACTTATTCACAGATTGGATGAAAACGGCACAGAGGTGTTTTTAGTTGTCCTACCTCCAGCGCAAGCTTCCTGTTTGATAACACTTGGGTGTTATGTGAGCCTCCAGTATGCACGCGCACCCACAGCCGTTTATACTGACAGAGTTTGGTGGGTAGGTAGAGCTTGTGACCCGCTAAATCTAGCTAGAACCAGCCGACCTCACGATAATGCAAGATGGATGTGCGCCACTCCACTCTCAGCGATCTCCCTCAAATTTGCGGTTACAAGTAGCGTTATGGAAATGTTTCTGGTTCATCGGTATTCTGTCCCACCTGTAATTGATCACTGCATTGAAAGACTGTTTGCTTTTTATTGATCTCAAGTAACAAAATTTACAAATTACCATTTTTTTGTTTATCCTAAAACAAAAAACATGCTTTCTCAAGCAAAATAAAGATGGGCAAATTAGAGCATGGATTTGCAGTCCCTACCTAGCAAAAGCTTTTCGTGGTCTTGAATTGTGGTGGGAATACAGAATAGCAGGTAATTTTTTAGCCAAAAAAAGGGAATGGAAGACAATAATATTTTTGAAAATTGTTGCAGACAAGGAAGTGTCAGCAATCGATTACGTTGAAAGTGCCAAAGGTGCTTACATTAACGGGAGGCGAGGTGGATAATCCAGAGTGGGTCATAAATTAGTAACATACAATATGGCAGGGAAAGCACTTGGTGGCCAGGTCTCTGGTCGGGGTTGCTAGACTGTCAGCATGTTCAAAAGAATGCCCAAGTCTCCCAGAGTAAGTGGCTTTGCGCACAACCAAATAATGGAAGAAGGTGATGAGTGCATGCTGGAAGTTGGGCTTCATGAGATGCCCTGCTGTTCTTACCTTGTCAGTGACTATGACCTACTAAACATTCTTAATGTACTGGGCGTTCCTGAGAAAAGAGAAGTGCATAATTTGGCCTGGGTAAATGAACTATGCATCGCAGAAAGTTGAAACCCTATGGGAATGCGATGCTAGCAGTTGGGATGGAATGCAAAATGTTTGAGAACATATGTTACCCGACCATAGACTAAATTTCTCTACACGCTGACGCCCACCTAAGCCTAATATCGTCGAAACAGGAAACGACGACGTGACCGCATGTAGCATCTATTTCACAGGAAAGAAAACTTGTTAACAGGAGAAAAAACAATCTCCTTTTTCTTGCCGACAAGTGTTTTTTACCTATATAAAGTCCACATGTTTCCACGATGTCAGTCTTTGTTGTGAAGATATGCGCAGAGGAAGTTGTTTACTTCTTGTGCAAGGGTTGCGGTGAGATCAGAACGACGTCGAGCTCTGATTGGCATTGACTGAAAGGATAGCAGGTAGACCTCAATGCTAGATGCCTTGAGGTCTACGCACTATTCGTTTCCAAACAACCAATAAGAGCTCAGCATTCTGATACCATTGCAACACCTGTGCAAGAAGCAGACAAACTTGCGCTCGGCGTTGGGCTTAGGTGGGCGTTGGCTCGCAAAGAAAGTTTATCTTTCTCAATTATCTT
This sequence comes from Ixodes ricinus, assembly GCA_037355805.1. Classification (NCBI taxonomy): domain Eukaryota; kingdom Metazoa; phylum Arthropoda; class Arachnida; order Ixodida; family Ixodidae; genus Ixodes; species Ixodes ricinus. The sequence continues at coordinate 71,446 of JAZHYW010060152.1, read as the reverse complement.
TCGATCCAGGTATTATCATGTTTTCAAAATTTTGCGTTCTATCCCAACCGCTTGCATCACATTCTCACGGAGATAGAGCCATCTGTAATGCATGCCTTATTTGCGGGAGTCAAAGAATATGGTTCTTTTTCTCAGGAGCGCTCAGTACTTACTTACGTAATGCGCAATCTGTGATCCTTTTCTGTACTGTGGGTGTGTGCGCATTGTGTTTAGTATATGCTTACAGAGGGGGAAGTTAACTGCTTTGGGCATGTGGTGTCACCCCCATTCATGAGAAATTTTGCCATTGGAGTACCACCGCTGGACGGGGGTCTTTAACGTGCATCACGCAGTAGTGATACACAATCCCAACGCCGGTACGATGCTCATCCAGATAGAAACAGGCAGGGATGGGGATTGAACCACAGGCGAAAATCAGTCCACTTTCAGCTGGATTATGAAACTGGAAATGAGGTGGTCCAGTTGAATTCCAGCTGGACCCAGCTGCTATCCAGCTGGACCCAGCTGGAATCCAGCTGGACTGCCTCATTTCCAGTTCCATAATCCAGCTGGAAGTGGACTGATTTTCGGCTGGGACCTAGGATCCGTGGGTTCTGTGGTGAGAGCTGGTTCTCCACTTTCTCCGAGCTGTGGTGCATCAACGCATTCGACCACTGATCCCCCATTTGTTTCTGGAAAGTGTCGGTATGATGAAAGCATGAGTGCCATCAAAAAAAAAAAAAGACCCTCAATGAGAAAAAGAAATAGCCACTGTGTTTTGGGGGAGAATGTCTTCAGTTGGAACTGATGCACAACAGATTTTCAAATAAAAAGAACAAGACGAGTGGGTTATTGTGTCCGCAATGTTTTAATTCACGTAGACCGGATCGTGTTTGCAGGATTAAAACAAAAACAAATTCTCGTGTTTTTCCACGTACAGTTGAAGGCTAGAATCGGCTGCCTGCAGTAATATTGTTTAAACGCTTTTAAATTACCCGTTTTTCTATTCCCCCACACCCCCAACCCCCTCCGCTCAAAAAAAAAAAAAATTCCAGTTCATTTTATGATATAAACCAGGCGTCTCAAACTCATTTGAGGGTAAGGGCCGGATAGCCCACCCACGAAATGTCGAGGGCCAGCATAGGGCAGGGTTAATATATAAATTGGGGAGCTTTCGTAGACAGCGTTTCCCCCTCCGCTAAGCCCTCCGCAACGAAGAAGCCGCTACTGCGCCTGCACGCCAATGGCCGTGTAGAAACCAAGCACCGAATCATTACTGCATCGCTCAATTCCCTAAGGAAGTATCCAAGTTCAGTATGTCTAGAGATAAATTCTTTTCGTACGTTGGTTCTTGCTTTCCTGGCGATTTTTATAGTAGAATTACAAGAAAATACTTTCATCTTGACGGTATGCAAGACAAAACAATCCTCGACCTGAAAGAAAACAGATCAGTGGCAGATATGTTAAAATATAAGTGCAGAGCTGTGTTTTTGGTGGAAATGAATGGACGACAAGATGTCATGGCGCATGTAACGCTCAAGGGAACGGGTGCTCGCAGCCACGGGACACTTGCGGGCCGTGTTCCAAAGAGTCGCGGGCAGCATGCGGCCCGCGGGCCACGTGTTTGATTGAGATTCCTGAGATGGACTGACGCACTGTTTACAAACAAGTCGGCGTTTGCCCACACAAGGTGTGGGCAAAACGTCACGGCCACGTGTTGCCCTTTTGATTCTGTAAAATGCCCTGAACAAATCATTAATAAATACTCATTTATTTTGAGAGTCTGGCCAATTTTACTCTGTGAGTTGCTATTAGAATGCTACAATTTTTGTATGTATTTATTAAAGTTATTGGCTCGTACCATTTCTCATATTTGTGAATGCAGGCAACAAATAATTTTGCTCCTCTTTGTTTTTATTGGTGCTATCTGTCAAAATCAGTCTTTGCAAAGCTACATGGACGAAATGAATGGATGGTGTCCTTTAATGTTCATGCTAGAGACTATACTTCGTTTCAGCTTCGCTCCGAGCGCGGCCGATGTTATGAGCCGAAGGGCCAATCAAACAGCGAAAGAGGCACAACGTCATAGCGTGCTCTCTGCAGTTGATAGGACCAGCCGGTATACGCCGTCTCTCTGTGCGTGTAGCACGCCATGACGCTGCGCTTTTTGTGCTGTTTGATTGGCCCGTCGGCTCATAACATCGGCCGCGCTCGGACCGAAGCTGAAATGAAGTATACAAGTCACGAGCAACGTGCATTATAAGTACTACACCCAGGAAGTGGACATTTATATACTGGGTGATTCAAGGAGCGGCCAGGCTTTTTAAATCGACCGCAAAATTCGATTTCTTAACCTATCGCGCTTCGACTTTGTGCAGCGTTGCCTACAGATGGTGCATATATTTTTTTTTGTAAAATTTGCAAAGAGCGCATTTACATGAGGAAAAAGTAAAGAAAGAAAAAGGCTTAGGTCCTATGAAAACGCAGCGAAGCCACCGGTCTTCAAACAATACGGCGCCGTTTCGCACGGTAGACAAGAGATGGCGCAAGCGGTCGCGACGCCAACTGCCGCCAATGAATGAGCATACAGCGCCGAGAGCCGGCGTCATTAGCAGACGGTCTTTTCGACTTAAAAGCGGCGAAACATGCTCCATTGCTCCTCCCAACGCCGGAGATGACCTCGGTGTGTTGCGATCTTTGATTGCTTTTTTTAATATGGAAATCGGCCACGTATCGTCATGATTTAGGTATTTCTAGAATGCTTAGAGCCAGCAGAGAGAGTTATTGTCAGTGCACCTTTAAAACGGAGCATACTGCAACATACATGAGGTATGTCGAAAACCGGACGCAAGGCAGGTCGGGTTACGCTATATTGCTAAAATTTTAAGTGTGTCCCCTCCCCCTTTCCGCCCCCCCCCCAAAAAAAAAAATATATATATATATACAGACTTGTACGTAGTTCAACTACTCTACTCAAGTTACTGTAGTTTAACTACGTTTCTGAGTAGTTTAGTAACTTTCAATTATATTTTTATTTCGGTAATTTGTAGTTTACTTGCGTTACTTTTTTCGAGTAACTTTTACTCAAATGACAAATTGCTATCGAATTTTAGTGGTAGGTTTGCTTATAAACAAAGGTTCCTGCACAAAAAGAAATACGTTGGAAGATCAGCTGATATTTGCAAAGAGGGGGAAGCATGTGGTGTAGGAAGAGGGGGTGAGGGGAAGAAAGTGGTTTGGAGAGTTCGAAACCCTCCAAAATTTTCACGAGCCCCACACTTCAACAACACTGCTACGAGGCGCGGGGAGCGAACAGACACGACGCAAGAGAGGCCGAGTAACTGCGGGATTCGCGCCGAAGACTGGCGTTTCTCTGTGTCCTGAAGCTCAAGGAGGCTTGACCCATTTGAAGAAAGGGCTGGTCCCCGCTTCTCCCCAACGTAGAAACTCTCGCCCACTACAGGAGGTGCACACACTGCATCCTCACTCAAAGGAGGCAACAAAATGCAGCGCCTGCTGTGAAACCCATCTGGTGCTCCCGTAGTTTGTGCTGTACTTGAAGAATCGCGTGCTAAAGGGCAACGCAAAGATGACCTTTTTGCGTTGCCTTTTTCTCCCAAAACTCAGAATATGCAGATCTTCAAAATCGTTCAGAAATCTATAGTAATTCCAACTTTTTTATATACAAAATAATAAACGAGCAGTGTTAGGAAGTACTCAATGTACACATCGCGACACTGTTAGTGCGAGACACGACATCGGCGCATTTTCGCATTTTACTTCTAAATAATATTAGCGAGCACGAAATTTTATCGCTTACATTATAGAACTAAATGAGCTCTTTCCGTAGCAATAATAACTTGGATGACAACCCTTGGTTTCAAGAGACAAAAACTGGAAAAACCGGCGATCGCTTGTTCGCGCTAACAGTGTCGCGCTCTGTACATGGTACTTCGGGCACGTAGCCAGGATTTTGTTTCGGGGGGGGGGGGGGGGCGCCCATGGCAAGATGCTGTATGAGGGGGAGGGGGAGAGGAGGTCCCCAGCAAAATGAAAGATTTCGGGAGGGGGGGGGGTGCTTCATGGGACCCCCCCTGAGTTACGTGCCTGTGGTACTTAAAGTACTACTGTTTAGAAAAATTGTACTTTACTTGAAGTAAAGTCTCTGAACATGTACTTGCATTTTCCGAGGAAAGTAAAACTCCCGACTTCAATGTACATTCCCCGAATTCTAGAACAAAAAAAAAATGGCGGTATCGCCCTGAAAAAACTCGCTCTTTCGAGCAGGGGCGGATCCAGAACTCCGTTTTTTTTTGTGTGTGTGTGTGTGTGTGTTTTTTTTGTTTGGGTGGGGGGGGGGGGGGCAGAAATTTTGTAAGGATAATATTCTCCCATTCTTTCATGTGCACCGGGTGTCCACCCATGTAAAACTGCCCTCTGAGAAGTGGGGAGGGTCGACTTTGTTTGGGGGAAAAGGCGGCCGCCCCCTTGGATCCGCCTCAGCTTTCGAGACGTCATCTGATCATTACTTTGAGTGAAGTAATGGTGGCTGTAAGACCGATGGAAATAAGTGTCTTATACGTTGATTGTGTCAAATAGCTCGTCAGGGAGAGTAAAGCAACTACTCTGCGGCAACTTGACCTATACAGTAGTTGCTGCCATTTCCGTAAAATACGGATGCACCTCCGATTACCCCTGGAGCAATGCATACCAGTTAAAGAAACACTGTATTGAGCAGGAGATCGAACTATGGGGGCGCTCTAAGCATGCGTTTGCTGTCCCCATACTCGGTGTTTACTCAACACAAGGCCTGTGTACATGCCCAGAGGCCTTACGGAGCATGCCCATGCCATCTTTTACAATAGAGCGCGGGGGCACAGCTTGATGTAAAAAAATTACTAAGAATCGACGAAGCGACGTTAAAGGGATACTGAACCAAAGAATTTAGTGCCCATAATAAGTGGCGCACGTTCTTTCCACGAGCCAGCAGCCGCCGGTGTGCGCGAGCACACGCAACGAAAATGACGTCAAAGACCTCCATTCGCGCTTAAGAGGACAGTGAAATGCATGGGCTTCGGGCCAAAGGAGAATAAAGACAGGCTTTTCATCTCTACAAGTGAAAGCTACGTGCTTGTTAGACCAATTAATCGCTTACCTTTTACACCAGACACCACTGTGTAGATGAAAAACTTGTCTTTATTCTCCTTTGGCCCGAAGCCCATACATTTCACTGTCATCTTAACCGCGAATGGAGGTCTTTGACGTCATTTTTGTTGCGTGTGCTCGCGCACACCGGCGGCTGCTGGCTCGTGGAAAGAACGTGCGCCACTTATTATGGACACTAAAATTCGCCCCGGTTCCAGTATCCCCTTTAAGTGCCGGACCTATCCTCAGAGAATGCGAGCTTGACCCACTTCGGCTTTTGTGCTGAGCTGGGACCGTGCACGCTGCATTGTTCATGCAGGCCCGAGTGGAAACAAAAGAGCACCTCCTCCCCTCGCCGGAGAACACGAACTCCAGCCGAACGCTGACGCCGCGTTCGGTTATGTCGGCCGAGCTCTGAGTCATTGTATTTGTTGTCCCCATCCGTGTAGTTCTAAAGTTAACCGCTTGGGGCGTCACGGTCGCCCCTCCTCCCCAATAGGGAATGAAAGGGCATCATGAAAGATTGTGGTAAAAGTGCTTATACTTTACCTTGAAATATATTGTATTTAAAAACGTTACTTGAAGTACATTGCATCCGGTGTACTTACTTGAAGTACATAATTTCTAATTTACTTTGTACTTTACTTTCAGTACTTTTCAGATGTACAGTCGCCGCGGGAGTTAATAGCTCCACGCGAGCGCGCGTTTATTTCCGAGGGGCGCTCGACTGGTGACTTGCAATAGAACTAAAGATGACGTCAGGCCAAGTCCATGCGGAGTGGACGGGGGAAGCCGCTCAATTCAAGGGAACCGTTGCTATCATCTGCCTGCGGGTGAGCGTAGGTCGAATGAAAATGGGAGATGATTCTGCAGAAGTTAGAAAATACGACGTATTTCCTTCTCTCTTTTCAAACTGCCGTGTCATTCGTGCTCGGCGATCTTGACCTCTGCAGAATCATCTTCCCTTTTCATTCGAACTACACTCAGGCGTGCGGACGTGCGGATGATAACAAAGGTTCCCTTGAATTGAGACGGCTTCCCCCGTCCACTTCGCATGGACTCGCCCTGACGTCATCTCTAGTTCTATCGAAAGCCACCAGTCAAGCGCCCCTCGGAAAAAAACGCACGCTCGCGTGGAGCTATTAGGGAGTTTTAGAATAACGTACGCAATTTTAGCGCACGCTAGCGCTAAATTTAGCGCTTGTATTAGCGCACGCGACGCAAGAGAGTTTTAGAATAGCGTTTCTCCGTCGCGACGCAAAATCCCAAGCATCTCGCGCTTGCGACGCCACCAAGATACAGTCACAATTTTTATTTCACGCACGAAATGCTGTAACTTTAGGGAAAAAAAAGTTTTTGGTCCAGAGTAGCATTTTAGATTTGTTTAAACATGAGAATGCGACGCGCGCGGTTGACCGGTCGTGTCCGCTTGCGTCGCCTCGGCAAGAGAGGTCTCATGTACTGACCTTCCCACATCGTACCTTCGCCGAGAAATGTTCGCGCGTCGAAAGCATCAAGGTGCCGGTGATCGTTGCCAAACCGAGTACAATGTCCTTCCGTATTGAAAATCGCAGTCGCGAGGATGCCGCCGCCGTCGCACTCACGACGCCGCCGAAGCAGCCGCCGACGTAATCCTGGGAGCCGCCATTTTTTTTAACTCTGCTCGTCTTGGCTTTAGCCAACTTCTCATCACGAATCCTCCTTGGAGAAGCGCAAAGACTCTTTGCGTACGCACGCTATTTCCGAGAAATAGCGCACGCTAAAATTGCGCACGCAAAGCGCAAAACCTGGTTTGCGTTCGGAGCATGCGCAGTGGCGACGACGCTATTCTTTGCGCACGCAAAGCTTTAGCGTGCGCTATTCTAAAACTCCCTATTAACTCCCGCGGCGACTGTACGTTACGCAACACTGTAAACAAGCAAACACTGTCTAAAAAAAATCAAGCTCAGTCAGTGCTAAACCTCAAAGTAGTAGTGACACAATCGCAGTACACCATTGACCAAATAAGAAAGAAAGTACAAAAAAAAAATTAGGCACGCAGAAGCAGCCCCAGCTATTAAAGCATTTCTGTGAAAAACAAAAAAAAAACAAGCCGATTCATATTTGGCTAGCACAGTTTCGATGACGGATTAAAACATCAGTACTCTCTTTTTAGCATAAAAAAACATGTAAAGTAACATAAAAAGTAATTCGCTACTTTGTCACAGTAGTTAGTAATTTACTGAATTACTTTCTATCTGAGTAGATTCTACTCCACTCAAATTACTTTTGACGTCAATACTCAGTAACTTAACTTAATTACTTTTTTGAGTAACTTGTACATGTCTGTATATATATATGGGTGGTTTCATCTCAAATCGGGCAGGCTAAAAGAGTATAATTTTTAATTTTCACGAAAAAAAATATGTTTTGGGGGCATTTCTCAAATGAAGGAGGGTGCAAAACCGCATGTTCCCCAGATTGTTTGTTCTCGAGTTACGAAGCGTAGAAGCCGCAGTGGCAGAAACTAGTGTTTTTGCCTGCCGTCGCAGGTCGCGTGTTTGACACCCTCTGCTGGCGCTAGTGTTTTATCTACACCCTTAACTTTTCCATTTAATAGGGTACTATTACGTACCTATTACGGTAAAGTAAAGAATTACAATACAATAAAAAAATTTTTTTTTTCTTATTGCAAAAATAAATTAGGCATTGCCGAACGCTCATTTCTCCGCCCAAAGGTAGCGCTAGAGGTCCGAACCAGATGGCAAAGTTTTAGCCCGAACGGACATCTTATTCAAACGTTATAACGTGATTTTCTGAAAATTTTAATGGGAAAATGGCGGCCGACGGAGTTTTTCGAACACATGGGGCTCTATGGCGCCAGAAATCGAAAACGGGCAAAAATGGGCTCCACTTTCTTATTGAAATTTTCAGAAAATCGCATAACTTTTGAATAAGGTGTCCGTTCAGGCTGAAACTTTGAAATCTGGTTCGAACATCTAGCGCTACCTTTGGGCGGAGAATGAGCGTTCGGCGATGCCTAGTTTATTTTTGCAATAAAAACAACCCTGCAATATTTTTTTTTTTTTGTGGTTGAGACACTCTGTATTTTGACGTTCTCAAATGGGTAATTTGATGCAAGGAAAAGCACTGAACAGGCGGCCGTCGTACAGGGTTTAGAAGTAATTTGACAAGCAAACATTTCCGCTTTTCCATGGCTCATTTAGAATGAAAAAGTCCCTCACCTGTTTGGTGCAGCATCACTAGAAACCTTACAACTTACCTTTTCAAAATAATGTTTGCTCACCTATCCTCCTACAGGGCACCAGTGCGCACACAGAAGTACTCGTACAAATCCAGACAGGTTTAAGTTTTGTTTTTCTACATTCCCCTAAACGGCCCCAGTATACATCTATAAATTTTGTTTGCTGGCCTGTTTTCTCAATGGGCCTGTCGCAGACAGAAATCAGAATATTTTACTTGTTTACTATTACAATATTTTTTGCTCACCTGTTCCCTTAAAATGCACTGATGCAGACAGAAATCAATAGATGTGCGTTTAGTTTACAAATATCTTTACATAAGTAACAGACGTTAGATTGAGATACGTTTTAATACTGAGCACTAAAATAAAGAAAAAAAACATTACATCTAACATTTGCTCCCCTGAACTCACATGGAAGGTAATTCTCCACACAGAGTATAAGTACCTGCAACAAGCTGGTATTGGAGAAACATTGACAACATGCAAAAGTCTTACAAAGCACATTTAAAGTGGAGAGGATGGAGATCGTTATGTGTGCACTCAGTACAGGATTCATTACAACACCATTGTTTGCTTGACATCTTGAAGGCAAAGATATAGGCAGTAATTAAAATTTAGAGTATTGTTTAGACATGGGAAAGATTTAATGACGAAGTCCCAAGACCGTGGAAATGCAAATAAAGAATGAGGAGAGCGTAGAGATCTCAAACACCACTGGGGTTTATTAGACACAGCAGCTTAATATATACAAAAAAAAAGAGGGTTCATAGAGTGCCTGTAGAGGAAAACCCAGAAATAAAACACACAAAATCCAAAAAGAATCAGTCACACACAACTAAACATGTTCCACAAGGAAAGTGACAAACACCTAAACGAACCACGTTACCAAAATGTGCAAAAGTAAAAAAAAGAGGACTGTACAACAAAATCACACAAGAAATAGGAACAAGGCATGTAGTTGGGCTAGTTGGTGGTACATACTGTTTGGTGGGAACAGCGCAAAAAAACGTAGGACCAGGACGAAGAAGCACACAGACAGGGCGCTGACTTACAACTGAAAGTTTATTGCTCTACAAAAAGAGAAATGAACACGGAAAGGAGGAAGGGGAGAGAACAAACAAAGCAACCCGATAACATTCGACATCAGCCACGCCCACACGCTGTCACACGAAATCTACCTCGTCATCTGCAAGGGCAACAGAAGGAAGGCTCACACAGGTGTCAGCCCCGATCAACGTTACTAGAACCCTCAATTGGGAAACTCACCCTTGAAACCTGGGCCGCTGGCGTCCACCGAGACCGAGCTAAATACGATAACAGTGCCACCCTTTACCGACGAGTTGGAAACATGAAAGTTGCTTTACATAGCTACTGTGAGATGGCCCTGCGAGATGGCGCCACCAGCCCTTGCCCGACCCGACGTGCACCCGTGCAGTTCCCGCAGTGGACGCTGCGGGAGAAATGGCGGCGCTGCGATCGCCATTTGCTCGGTTTATCGAGTACGGATCGGAGCCACTTTTTTAAGCAGGCTTTATGGCAGTTTCCTAACTGAGGGGTTTTAGTAACGTTGGCCCCGATAGACGCCATAATTAAAATATGTTTCGTCTATCTCCCTCGCAGTCTTGTTTTTGTGACAAGACAAAATCGTTTTATTATGAAACGACGGCGAGCAGCCACACCTATCACAATGGACCGCTAAGTTCCCTGAGGGCGAGGAACGCAAAGAAAGCGAATGCTCACTTGCCCTTATGCATACACACCACCCAGTCTGGCCAATATACACCCGGCCGCAGGACAGGGGAATCTGGTGCACGACCCCGCTTGCACAAGCGACGTACAGGGTGCGATGTTTGACGTCACACTGAACGGAAGGGGGGCGTCCCTCTCTGCTCACAGCGGCACAAAGGCGGGACAGCTTAGATGGCGCCGAGAAGACGACGGGCACCTCAAACTTATTGGCAACGTGCTTGATTCAGTGCGACAAGGCATGAATATACGGGAGTACAACGGGTCTGGTGGAAGTATTTTGTTTTTTCCTAGGACTAGTGTACCCCTAAACATTTCTCACAACGGACTCAGCAACAACCGCAGAAGGGAAGCCCGCAGAGGCAAGCCTTTCAGCCCGAGTCACAAAACTTAACCCACACCTGAGGTGACAGGATTTTAACAAAGACGCCCTACACTCTAAGAAAAAAAGGGTGTAGTCGGGTGTATCAGGCGCACATGCACCCTTTTCTTGAAAGATGCACCCTCCGTTTCCCAGCCAGTATACACCTTTCCAAAAAACGCTCCTAGGCCGCCGCCATGTTGCTGATGCTGATGCGGCTAGTGCGACTCTCGCGCCCTCTATCAGCTAGAAATTTTCTGCCACTCTCTGGGACTGTGAAGACCCGCTCAGCGCGGTTCTCTACCTGTGTTTTTGCGGTTTTGCATTCGACGTTTTCTCGCCCCTCTTGAAAGTTTCCACTTAATTTTTTTTATGCGTGCTGCGTACCCTTTTTGTGTTATCTTCCATTGTGAGAAATAAGGCTGGTAAGTGCCTGCCATTCAAGCTTTTCTGCTTGACATTCACAGGAAACGAAGGAGGTGAAGGACGTCGAACGACCCTCGACGCGATTTTGCGAACAATGTTCTCCCCCCTCCCAGAGATAATCCGCGTAGAATCCTCAGTCATCTCCAAAAATAGTTGTCCGGGTTGGGGTGGGAAACGGGTCAGTCGCGTTCGTTCCTTTGACTTGGTGCTGTTGTGAAAAAGGAAGCTCTCCACGAAACGTGCCCCAAAACGAAGTCATCTTGGATTCCGTCCGATCGTCAAGATGTGACTGTCGACGACTGTGACTGTGTTATTTGAGATCTTTCTCAAATAAATTATTTTCGGATAACGCTGCATCGTGTGGTACGTACAATATATTGTTCGAATGTTAACACTTTCTAAGTTGTATGTCCGTGTCCTGTCCATCGGTAAACACGTTATTTGTGAGCGTGAAAAATGCATGCCTTTCGGCTCTCTTCTGTTGTAATTTATTTTTGACAGCTAAGCGCTTTGTCGTTTGTCATGCGGCGGATCGCGCGGAGCTGTCAAAGCTTATCGTAAAAAAACACACAAAAACTAGAACTATACATTCAAGTCGCATTCGTTCTGTCGCGCGCGTACCCAACAAAAATAGTTTATAGGTTTTTTATTGCTTTTTTTTTCTTCTTTCAAATGTGGTACAATGCTTTCTCAATGACCTCGGGAAAATACATGCACCATGAAACACAAAATGCAGCGGGAAAAGACGAGAATTTATCCGCCAGCAGTGTTTGAAACTGCGCCTACGGAGGCTGTGCCTATCGAAATCACAGTCCCCTCGGTTAGGGTTAGCAGGGACGCCGGAGAGAGTCTAGCCTCAAACCCAGTGACTGGGCTCGAAAACGGTTTGCTGCCCCTGGGGTCGAGTGTTCATTGGAAAGGTGTTGGTGTATACTTGTACACCGACAATGAGCATCCTCTCTTCAAAAACCTCTAGGTGTATCCGTGCGCCGCCACGCTAGTCACGCGCCCCGATCAGCTTGTGCTGGGATTCTCCCTCGGGGGTCACTTTTGGGTCGGGCAGTTTCAGAAAGTATAAAGCTGTTCGGTTCACTCGGTATTGACCGTAGAGTATAGACGCTACGCTTGTTTTAGGCCAATCGGGTCTCCGGGTAGGATCACGTGACTACAGTTTCGAAGCAAGAGATAAGGCAGAACACGGCACCTGCCTGAAGGCCAAGGCCACGGGTAGCAACCACTGCACTATTAACTTTGGGTCGAACTTTCAAGAGGCTATAAGGGACAAACCCTCTCGTTCTGTTCATTGTTGGGATAACCCTGAAGATAAGCCTCTTACCTCTTTTGGCCTTGAAGGAGGTACTATTTTCCTACTCCTCTCTTTTCTTTCTCTCCCTAAGCTGAAAGCGTGGAAGAAGGTGCGCAGTCGCCGGACCAATGAACCGGAGGCTTTTTCATCCCTCGACTCCGCTGTCTGGGCGCGGGTAATGGCAGGAGCGTGATCACGTGGTAAAGGTTTCACGGATGACGTAGTAGCTCTTTCCGATCCCGGAATTTCTGCTTCCCGGCCTAGTTTTTTGTGTGCTGTGCTGCGACCAGCGGGGCTGGCGTAGATTTCGTCCGCGACAACGTGTTCGAGTGTACCAAGGCTACCAGTGTTTGAAAAGTCCTACGCGTACATCGGCAACAAGCGATTTCTTCAAAAAAGCCCAACGAATTCATCTGGTGCTTTTAGTGTTCCATTCGGCAAATTACTGCTTCTGCCACATCGTTTTGAATCTTCACAGACCCCTTTCTTTTCGTTTTTCTGTTTGTGTGGTTGTTCTGCAGTGTCCGTGTCGACATATATCTCGAATTACATATTTTAAGTTCGGTATTTTCATCGTAAGTGCGCTGCTACCTACTCCTTTGCAGCAATTGACCGTTCTGTTCCAGATTACCTCTAAAATTAGGCAGTGTCTATTTCCTAGCAGCCGGGAGAGTAATTTTCCCGAAATTTTATTGGCAATCGCCCGCCATTAGCTGTCTACAATCATGTGATAACTGCAGGTAGAATACTGACTCTTATTCTACCGGCGTTTTGTGAAAACGTGTTTCATGGACACCTTTTCGTTGATACACGTCTTGTAGACACGTTTTGTCGACACTAACGTTTTATCGTCACTCGTTACGCGAAATGCACGCTGTAGGGACATTTCGTCGCGCGTGTATCTCTAAAGCGCGTGCTCACCGACCCAGCCTCCCCGGAACAGTCTGCGGCGGGCTCGTTAAAAACATTTTAACCCCACCTGTGCCACCTGTACAGTGTCACTTCGCGCATATAATCTGGAACGGCTTATAACAACAAAAAAAGAAAAAAAAGAATCTAATATAGGAAAGCTAATCGGAGCTGTCTATGAAACATCGCGTTTCGATGAAACGTTGTTCGATGAAGTGATTGTATCGCCAATGAGGGGCAGCTGCCGCCAGAATTTCGGGTAAATAATTCTGCCGGCTGCTGGGAGAATATACACTACCTAAGAATCCCCCCAGTTCTTGTTTGCTCAGTAGTCTTCTCAGTTGTATAACAGCTTCGTTGTACATCCTCACATATCACGGATTGCTTGCAAGTTTGTACTTGTTTACGGAATAGGCTGTCTAATAAACTTCTAGGAGATTGGAAAACAATCCTTGTGTCTGTTTACCTGCCTTTTTGCAACCACCTGGGCGCGTACATTTTTTACGGCTCCTTCAGGTGTGCACAGAAGAGGTAATGGTACACCATTGAATAAGGTGTATCTATGTTCCTATGAGTGGGTGGGTGTAAAACGGTGTGATAGTAAGCTCTTGTTGGCGGGTGAATCTCTGTTCCCTATGAGTGTGGTGGGTGTAAACAACGGTGTAATAGTGAACCCTGTTGGTGGATGTATCTTTACTAAAAAATTGCGTGGGTGTAGAAGAGGGAATACTTGTACACGGTGTACCTGCACTCCGAAACGACAGAGAGGGTGTAAGAAAGGAGTAGTGACACACCCCAATATGGGGTGTATCTGTGCACCCCCGAATGCTGTAGTGTATAAAAGGGTGCACGGATGCACCTTAAAAGGGGTGGATGTATGCACCTCGTCTTGGGGGTGTACTTGTACACCTTTATAGGTGTATTATATGTGGCAGCAGTTACACCTCCTGCGGGTGTACCCACTACATCCTCTTTTAGAGTGTAAGGCGCGACCCAGCAATGGCCCTTGTCACCAATTTTGAGTGGGGCCGAGTCATAAGGAAGTAACCCTTTCTTCCGAATCTGAAATCATAGGACCAGCACACATTGCACTCGCAAACACATCCACACGGCGTCGGGCGTCGATTCTTGATCGATATCCAAGAGTGCGAAGGCACAGAGACAGAGCACTTCGGCGTGTCAAGGAAGCTTTGAACACGCCGCGAGACCGGCGAAACTTGCTTTCGACGTGTTGTGCCTTTTTCCTGAGGCACTGCGCTTTCGTAAAATTTCCACGTGTTCTCAACGACAAGCATCACGGCTCACACAAGATCTTAAAGAACGTCTTCGGCGAATGACGACGAACACAGTAGAAAATGTGCCTTTAGCACGCTGCCACCGGCCTCTGCAACGCCAGCAAAACGGAAAAAAAAAAAAAAACGGCGTGCAAGATGGCTGTCTCCGGTGGCCGCACTTGCGGAGCGGGGATGCGCGATCCTGCAAACAACCAACTTACTGAAACATGCAATAGAGCAGAAATACATCTGTGACTGCACACGTACAAAAACAGGACTCGTAGGTGCCTGGATAAACACGAAAGTAGAACACACGCAAAATCCAAAAGAATCAATCTCGCACAGTGTTGTCCAACGGGTAATTCCTACTCGATCTCCGCGCGTCCTGACTTCAAGCAGCAAGAGAAAAGAAAATAAGTACTTGAAACTGAACGCCGCGGAGACGATCGCTGGAACCACAGATACCCGAGGAAGCTACAACGATCCCACCAACCAAGCGACCGCCAGGGACTAGCAAGGCAACGTTGCTCCGACAAACAGGGACCGGACCATCTGTGCATGACCGGCTGGCTTGCTGAATGCGAAAATGCCCACGCGAACTTTGTGGACCCTTCTCGTGTGAATAGTCTGAACCTGACTTCTATGTTGGGGTAGGATATGGACGCCAACACATGTAGGGCAGTTGGGAGCTACTCAATGCCGGTCCATCCTTCTCTGCCGATCGTCAGTCAGCATTAAGTTGGTGATTTTCTAGTGGCCAAGCAGTTAATAAGATCGGTTGTAAAAGATCGTTCCCGAAGCGGTTACCTAGAATGCGTTTGAGGGTAAAAGCGCTAAAAACAACGGACAAGTAAAGGAACGGTACAACACAGAGCGCTCTGTTGTTCGTTCCTTTTACTTGTCCGTTGTTTTAGCGTGTTTACCCTCAAACACATGGATCACCAACTAGCCCAAGTGCATACCCTTCTACGTAGAATGCGGTGCTAATGAGGGTTCTGCTCGCAGTTTGAACAGGTATTTACGTGGCTCTTGCATTGCTGACACTCTTTTCGTTGAAAGTTGAAACGTATCTTCCTGGACGTCGGCTCCTCCCCGCATCCCCGGAGCCACGAGAAACGCACAGGGTTTGTTTACATGTGCACCGCCTTGCAGAGCCTGCGGGCTATCTCCTTTAGCAACGACGGTAGTTGTGCTGATTTCGTATAGCGATCGAGTTCGTAGCAGTGGACCGGAGGCGGCTATCCCGTCACCGGGAGAGGTGGGCACTCGGGCACGTTTAAATCGACATTTCGTAGCGTTGACATAGGCGTAGACTTCGGGGGGCATCGGGGCTCGTGCCCCCCCCCCCCCCCCTGGTGAGATCCGGAAGAAGGGGGTGGGGGGAAGAGGGGACAGAGCCCCCCCCCCCCTCCCCGGGCCCGAGTTATGATCCTTACCGAGACGCTGTTTATGTGCCATGTAACGAGCTTCTAGTAGTGGCATGTAAACAAAATAAGGCCCACGTTGCTTTTATTGACAAAATACATGGAAATGGAATCCCAGCGTGCTTTCGTTAGCTTCAATCTCCAGTTCTGGCGAAAAGGTAACGCACCCCCCCCCCCCCCCCCCCCGAACTTCGCAGCCTGCCCCCCCCCCCCCCCCCCCCCCCCCCGGGAAAATGGAAAGTCTACGCCGCTGGCGTTGACAACATACATCGCGCGGGACACAATCCCTAAACCACCCCAAAACCAACGTTGCCCGAAAGACCACCCGGAACTGAAACCAATAGTGGCAACTATGCTGTGGCTTCACCAAAGTGCCTCGGTACTACGTTCAGGCAGTTCAGGCCTAAGTGAGCATACTGACATGATGCCGTCATGGCATTCCATCGAAGCTTCACAGACATCCACGAGGTGGTGTTTTGTTATCGTTTAATGCAGTTTAAGGCAGGTTTTCTTGCGTTTCCTTACGAAATAGTGGCATCAGTGAAGACCAAAAGTTAATCCGCTTCATGTTGAAGCAAGGAGATAAGCTCCGAAATTTAATTTCCGTACCGCTTTCAAAATATATTTTTTTAAACGAGTATTATTATTTTTGCCAGCTCATGTGGTAAAATCTGAACCTATAGTCGGTGACAGGTCAAGAACGAAGTGGAAGCTCCTCCCACCCTTTCCGCTTTCGTAGAGCGAACGCTGGAGAGGAGGCGACCTCCTCTCCACCGTTCGCTCCACTTCAGCGGAGCGAACGGTGGAGAGGCAGCCTACGAAGGGGCTTGCCAGCCCCTTCGTAGGCTGGCAAGCTATATAACGTACATCAGCAACATGCCTTCGCTTGGAACTTCGTCAAAATGCAAATAAAGTTTTTATTGACTTTGCCTGATGTGCTTGGATGTCGCCCTCGGATTTGCGTTTTAAGAAAACAATGACAATCACCGCGTTCATTTAGGCTTAGGAATGGCCAGAATCGAAAGACTATCTAAAAATTCGGCGAAGTCTTTGCTCATGCTTTGCGATTTAAGTGAGGTAAGGCGAAGCGAAAGCCTCCTGCACCATTCGTTGCTGACTAACGCCCGATATTGCAGCTACAACAACATATTAGTTCCAAAGCGAGCGGCGCTCACTCACCGGGGCACCGCCATGTTTCACCGCATCCCTACCGAGCCAGTTACGTGGTTTCAAAATCCCTCTCCTAGGTACTGCGGCTAACTTTAGCCGCGGTTAGCGCTTCGAGCAAACGGGCCTCTGGTCTTTTATGGGGTAACTACCGACAACTGCTGAGAAACGTGGGAATGGGACCACTCGGAAGATTTGGTTAAAAAGATTTGCAAAGCTAACCTGGAAATGGATATAAACTCCGTACAAAGGGCGCACCGTGTTGGTCGCTACAACGAGAAGTTTAAGTGACCAAATATTGTTAACTTTGCATCGTATAAGGAAAAAGAGGACGTACTGTCAAATGCTAAAAAGGTTTACAGGGTCACCATTCAGCGTGGGTCAGCACTATACTCTCCTAAAACTCAAAATAAGCAACAAAAAAAAAATTAAAGACGTTTGTAATGCCGAATTAGAGCGCAGCTCTTGAGGAGGGAAGCGGTACGGAGGAGGGAAGGGTGCGGAAGGAATTTTCCCTGCTAAATTTAACAGAAAAGTTTTCCGCCAAATTTAGCGGGAAAATTTTCAGCTAATTATTTAGCGGGAAAATTTCTCCGTTAAATTTAGCGGGAAAATTTTCCGCCAAATTTAGGCGCCGTGTGACGTTACGAGGGTGACGTCACGCTTGACGTCACCCTCGTGACGCCACGTGTGACGTCATTATGGGAAACGTCCCATAATGCAACACGCGGTTACGCCGACGGCGACGCCGCTCAAGCCGGAAACGGGCGCCTAAGAGCTGCGCTCTAAAAATGCGGCTGTCGTGATCTAGTGGCTATTGTTTCCAAGTGCAGGAATACAATAAACAAAGTTGTAAAACTTGCTGGTCTCAGTGAGTCTATCCATGATAAACATCGGCGGCGCTTGCAAAAAAAAAGGGTCTATATAAAAAATTGTTGGTACAGTGCATATACTCCTTTTTCGTCAATCAATTGGTATAGTGCAGTGGGCAATCGTTGCAGGTGATACCACAGCTTCGCTGGCCAACCACCTTCGCAGCGTGGATTGGAGCCCCAATTTTTTTAACGCATGTTGAACACTCTAGGATTTTCGTTTGTTTATTATTACTAGCATGAATAGAAGCCCGTTGACAATCACTGCCGTCATTCTTTTCCCGCCTTTAAAGGGGCGGTGCAACAATCTTAAGATTAAAATAATTTGCATCTCGTCATTTTTACGTTGTTTATCGTGCCCCAGAGGATAGAGAAAGCAGTCTCCTTCATTAAAAAATGTTGCGATTCCGCTGCATAATCGCAAAGCAAAGTCGAGCTTTTTCCCTACCTGCAGCCGCAAGTGGCAGCCAAGGGAACTACGGCGAAAAGATTACGTGACCTCGCTCGGCTCTAAGCTGCAGCATAGCGCCCGCTAATGTCAGCAGAGAGAGGAGAGAAGCGTCCTCCGAGAGAGCACAGGGGATGCTACACAGCACCCCGAGTTACGTCACTCGGAGGGGGACCAGGTATGACCCTGAAGGCTGGGAGTGAGTCAGACTTGCACCGTACGCATTACAAGTAATCAAATTACTTGTAATCGGTTACTTTTTGGAGTAATTTTGTAATCAGTTGATTACTTTTAGTAGGCAGTAATCACAAGAGTAATCTGATTACTTTTTGAAGTAATAAAAATTATTTCTAACCGTCACTATTTTTCCACGGGACCCCCCCCCCCCCCCCTTGCACACACCTTTTCTTTCTATAATGACAAAAATAAAATTTGCTTCTTTTTTCGAACGGAAAAAAGAAAGATTTTTGTGGAGCTATAGGAGGCGAGGTCAACCCCTTTGTATGTACAGTTCCTGTGGAATGTCCGTTTTTTTGTTTTTTTTTCAGGCTGGGACTGGGAGTGGGACGTGCCCCAGGGAAGCCCCAGTGCGTGACAAATGCCATTCAGGGCGAAGTTTGAGGGAGCAGAATGTAGCTTCGTAAGTCCTTCGTTCAAACTAGCCCCTTCACGCACACACACACAGAAATAAAAAAACACAATCCTGCTTACGGTACCTATTCGCAGCCCGTAGGAGAACCAGAACCCAACAATATCTAAAGCGGATGCAAAGTATAACAAAGCCAGTTCAAATATTTCCCTATTTCCCTACGTGGTCTTTGTGACAAGCAAGGTTTCGAGTTGAGAAGTGGTGGGGCGATCTCTTCCGCTGATGGATACTGCACATGATCCGTTTCAAATCCTAGAGCTGCTGATCTTCTGTATAACATGCGAGTTCATCCTCATGTGAATAATAAAATGAGCGACGCAAACTTTGAGCGACAACCCTTGCTTAAACTTAACAAAATCTAGACACCGCCCCCCCCCCCCCCCCCAACTGGCGAACGCCGAAATCATTAAACTTCTTCAAACGCACATTTATGCTTGGGTCCGGATTGTGAAGGTGCAACGACCACGAAGAGGGAACCCGTTTTTTCTTCTTCTTCAATACTTGTGAAAATGTGAGATATAGGTTGGAAGTAGTTCATTGTTATGAGCGCTAAAGATGTAAGTCTTCACACAATAAAGTAATCGGAAAAGTAACGGTTACTACTTAAAGTAATGTCCAATTACTTCGCTGACGAGTAATCAAGTAATCTAATCAAATACCTTTTAGCTAAGAGTAATAGTATTTGTAATCGATTACTTTTTTTTGTAACGTGTACAAGACTGGAGTGAGTTGAAAAGTGCCAGAAAATGCCAATCTTTATTTTTTTTTTTACAACTAGGAAACGCAGGCGAAATCGTTTTTTTTTGTTTTTTACTTTAGACGTGTCAGAGGGAAACTTCCACAAATTTTTGACCGAAGTCCGGAAATCATTGCACCCCTTAAGAACTAATTAGATCTGTACGTTAATTAGTGAATCGCCTACTCACATCGTTAAAAATATGGGGACCCTTAAACAGCTTTCTTTCAAAAATGTATGACCCTCGCCTGAATATGCTTTGTATCTGAACTAAAACCGTTTGTCCCGAAATAAGCTTTGACTTCGACTTTGCACTATATCCTTGACCAAAAAACAACAAAAGTACAAAGCAATAATTGACACGCGGAAGCAGAATCAGTTAATAAAGCATTTTGGTGAAAACAGAAGCCAGAAAATGGCTTTATATTTGACGAGCGGGATATTTCGCTAATGGATCAAAGCAGATGTACTGTACTTTCTTGTTACCATAAAAATAATAATAAAAAGTAATTTCAAAAGTAATGCGCTACTTTTTTAAGGTAGTTAGTACTTCACTCAGTTACTTTTCATTTGCTTTACCTCTACTTTACTCACAATACTTTCTAGGTGGATTCTCAGCAACTTAACATATTTTTTTTAGTAACTTGTACATGTCTGCTGATTGATTTTACGGCATAAGGAAAAGCCTTATCGGGTGCCGGGCACACAACTTGAAAGTTCTGCCGATTCGCAATCTTTTTTCAGTTTGTGGGTGACCCCATGAACATACAGGATTACTGCAAAGGGGGCTGCTTGAATTTCCTTGCTGGTCCTTCACTACGGACACTGTTCCTCAACAGTGCGGCATATTTCTTCACAAATGGAGGCCGTAAGGGTCTTGGATTCCCGGCATCGTGAAGTCGGGAACTTTGGGAATCAAAGCTTTGTTGTACTTGATGTGGGCAGGTCTTCTTTAGGCCCGCGGAGAGGGTTTCGATGGCCACTCCTTGCTTAATATTTTTTTTTTAAAGTTCGGATTCATAGGGAAGAACCCTTTCTAAAATTGCGTACACCGCCGCGCGCGGTGTACGCGGTTTTAGAGCTCATCTTCCGGCACTGTCGATAACGGTGCCGGGGCCACCGGGAGGCGGTGTGGGTAGTGACGTCGGTAGCGTTTGAGAGTAAGAAAGCAACAAGGGTTGGGAAAAAAAAGAAACCGAGGAAAAAAAAAAAAAGAACGACTAACAGCAAAAAGAAATTTGGGGTGCCACTAAATAAGCACGCTTCAGACTAACGATACTTGCTCATATTGTGGCTTAAAATCATGGTTGCCAGTTATCTGAAGCTTTATTTGAAATCACAGGAAACACGTTTCCGCCCTTCAGAAATGTTTAAACAGTTCGCGACAGAAGCAATATTACATGAGCATCTATAACACCGAATCTAATGCTGAGGAAGTCGCACTTTTGAATCATGAGGATCGGCAGTTGCGTCTGCTCTGCATACGAAACAAAATGGCGGCGCCTAACGCAATGTCGAGGAACAGAGTGCCGATGCTTTAAGGCGATTGGCTAATCGGTCTTTGTTGCGATGACAATCGCCATTTCGGCCCCTTCAAATCTTTGATGCTTCGAGAGGGTCGGTCTAATCTAGTCGCACCAAGATCACCGTGGAGCATCATCGTACTGAAGGCGTTCCTCGCCAATGTATAAGTGTGTTTGGCACTGTGCATGCAATTAACGTATCAATCATGCCCATCTCCTCGGATCTCTTACAATTATATTCTTCTTGGGTATTTAAAAACAGGAAATTATTTTCAATGCCTCCAAGCACCGACACCGCACGTGGTGGTGGCAGGGCAATCAGAACTCCGTTTTGGTGGATACATTTGTAAGATACTATTCTCCCGTCTCTGTCACCGGCGGGAACCCATGTCATGCCCTCCGAGAAGGGGGGGGTCGACTTCGGGGGGGGGCTGCCGTCATCCCCCCCTGGATCCGCCACGTGGTGTTACGAATGTATGCTTGTTCGCCGGTGTTTGATGCGAAATCTGGGTATGCGAAATGTTTCTATAACGCTATCCGTCACCAGCGATTTGAGATGGGCTCACCAAGAATGGAGAGGTCAAGGAGATATTGCTCATTTCAGGGGCCAAAATGGCGACCATACGGGGAGCTTGGCGTTACTTTCTCACGATCCAGTTACTTTAGACCTAGCCACGTCGGGCTACACTTTGATCAAGGCCGAGTGAAAGGAAAAGAACGGATTGGACGTTTTCAGTATATTCGTATTCGGCTTTATCGGCGGAAATAAGAACGACATCAGACCAACTTCGACGGTGTTGATTTTAGAATGCTATTACCCCAAGCCTGCGCCGTGCCTTTCAGAGCCCATCAAACACGTTGGTCGCACCCAACGTTACTAGATTACCTCAGTTGTGGAACTCCTGCGGAGAAAGGTACCCCCTTCACTCACTTCAGTTCGCCTCCCGTCGTTCAAAACGCCATCTAGATTTTCGTTTCATAAATGTGTGTTCCGTAAAACAGAGCTGAAACGCCATCTAGAGGCCGTGCTTCAAAACGTAGGTATCCCATAGAATACACAGCAGTTACCATAACAGCCGTCCGGCGCGTCGAGCTACGGGAGGCGAGTCGTGGTGAGTGAGAGGGGGGCTACTGTTCGTGTAAGCAGCGTCAATGAGCAGTTCCGTAACTGAGCCAATCTAATAACGTTGGTCGCAACTGATAATCTTTATCGTGACGTCACAGGTAGGACCCACGGTCGACTCCGCGCGTCGTGACTAGAGCCCAGAGGTCGCCGCCAATCTCCATTGACGGCCACCTAGCAAGATCAGCATACCCACCTGAAACTCTAGCCGACAATAAAGGTTTTCCAATCTAATCTAATCGTGCTGCTCTTGTTCGGCGCCTAGAAGTGGTAGAAATGTTTCGCCCCTTCAATTGAAAGACGTCCTATAAGATAAACGGATCTACGGGTTTGTGAGAAAAGACAACTTTGCGGCGTTTTTTCAGCCACTCTCCCGCTACATCATAACGCAAAAGAAAAAGAAATATATATATATATATATATATATATATATATATATATATATATATATATATATATATATATATATATATATATATTTGTGTTCCACGAGCTGAGCCACCCAACGTTCCGTTTTTTTTTCTTTGTTTAACTGGTTTCACCCGTGACGGCTACACGCTCGCGCTTGCAATGCCTTCGCAGTTGACCCATGCTGAGGTGAGATGAAGTACAACCGGTTTAACTGCTAGCGTACGATGGTCGGTCTTTTGTCACTTTTGTTTTATTTTATTTGATATGCCGCTAGAGGAAGGCACGAACGGCTGTGCCGGACGGGTTTGAGCATGATAATTACATCTGAGAGTATCGTCCGCATCGATAGGAATGGCATCCATGGCGGTTCTTCGGCGCCAGTCCTCGAGACCTGTGGGCTGGATTCGGAAACTGCGCGAGGTTCACGGACCCAGCCGCGGCCGTCGTCTGCTCAACAGTCTGCAACAGTCCCTCTTGTGAGTCAACACGCTTATATTTATCGCGCTGCAGAACCCAGGGATCCTAGGTTCAATCCCCACCCCTGCACGTTTCGATCTGGATGAGAATCGTACCGGCATGCGGTCGTGTATCACTAGTGCGTGGTGCACGTTAAAGACCCCAGGCTAGCGGTTGTTACTGCACTGGCTAAATTCCTCATCTACAGCTGGGGAGATCAGTCGCCCGTTGAGGCAGACTAAGTTCTAGGCGGTATAAACATACACACGCCCCCCCCCCTTTTTTTTTTCAACGCGTTTATGCGCATAAGTTTGCCCTTTTTGTGCTTTTGCTCTCGCCTTACTGAAAGAACCGATCGAGTTGCGACATAATTATGACATAAAAAATAATATAAGAAAAACAAACATCTGCCGGTCGTGATCGCACACTGACTAATCGTGATTTGCAGAAATGGCACAGCGGAAGGTTACTGGAATGTCCTGGCTGATCCACCGACCAGGTTCAATTTCCCTCGTGACGTCATCGACTTTTGGTCTACTCAAGAAAAGGTAAATACGTTTTGTTTATCTGTGACTGGGCAGCATGCTAAACAGTACTTGCACTCTATTCAGCTCAAAAAAAAAACATGTTTTTTTTTTTTTTTTGGCGCTTGCACATTTTTATGCCGCGAACATTTTTCGATCTAGGGTTCGAAGGTCGAACCAGGGAGTTCGAAAAGTTCAGAAGTTTCGCTTTGTCGAACTTTTGCGTTTTAGATGTATCATTTCGAACTTCTGAACTTCTTATATTCGAGAATCCGATTATTTCGAACTTACTGCATTAAGAAATTCGCTATTTACAAACTTTCAAACTTACTAAATTAAAAAAAAAAATTTTTTGACGATTTTCTGAATTTTCGAATTTGTTTTTGAAGATGTTCGGAAAGTATCATACCTCCGAACCTGCCATCTTGAAATGTTCGACGAATTGCGAATCTCATCAGGATTCAAAACATTGCGCCGAAGCTTTTGCTCGCGTTCCTAGGCGGAGAGCCACCGCACTAGTTCTTCGCCTATCTCGCCTGTTGTAGGCGAGCCGCAAACTGGCGTCTGCCCCGACTTCGTTGCGACACTGTGCGGCGTGCATCGAGTTTAGTTTTCGCTTTGCGACACTTTGCGACCTATTTGACCTTTTTGGCGAAGATCCAACGATCAAATGGAGCAGGCTGACATACATGCAGTCATTATCATCCCATTAAAGGAACCCGGAAGCAGACTCTCAAGATAATGAATCGTTCGTCTACAGAGTTGTCTTGGTTGACTGAAGTGATGTGTACTCATTTTACTGCCTGCAATGACTGTGCTGTTTATATTTGTGCGTTTTTCTTATCATTCCCCAAGAAAACTGCCTTCAGAAAGTGAAGATGTCACAACCTAATTCCACGTTTTACCTGTAATTGTTTTAAATCACAATAAAAATATTTTCAGAGTTAAAAATTGCGCGAATTTTATAAATGCATATAAATAATTTTCTTTTGCAGTTCTACATACACAAGAATGTGAACCCTCTAAGAATGCAGTGTACATGCATGCGAACAAATGTGGCCATGAAGGAGGAAAGCACTGCACTCTAAGAAATGCCTGCGCGTCTACTTACCCGCAAAACACTCAAAGAGCTAATCTCTGCGATCTATGAAATCAGCTCAGCGAATGATGAGGCGGAACATCCGTTTAAACCTAACAAATGAAGTCTGCGCTGTGGCATTACGCAATGCAAAGCGTCATGCTTGCATTGCGTAATGCCACAGCGCAGACTTAATTTTGAGGTCTAAACAGATGTTCCGCCTCATCATTTGCTGAGCTGATTTCGTAGATCACGGAAATTGGCTCTTCAGTGTTTCGCAGGTAAGTAAACGCGCGGGCATTTGTTAAAAAGCCTGGCATTTCGACCGAACGAAATGGCCCGAGCGCTAGCACTTTGTTGAAAAACTAAAAGAGAAGAAAATGTTAAAAACTTGCTACATTAAACTTCGGGGTTGCTTTGTAGCTGATCCTTCTGCGTCCAGCTCTCAAGATGGCACCTGAGAAAAGCTCTTTGTTAACTATACGGTCTATACATCTTTCAAAGAAAGCAGCTCTGGAAGGTGTTATCTAGAAAGTTTGTGCGTATGCAGCGCGTGTTTTTCCTTGCTTTCTAGGCGTCGCATCACGCGTCGTGGCCGGGCTGTGGACGCTGCTACACGCTGCGAGCATGTGGCCCAGGATAGGTTGCCCTACGCGAGCGCTCTGCTTGCAGGGATGATGACAATCGGAGCTCATGTTTGTTGCCTTGGCTGCGTCTGGTTCCTTGTTGTTTCGCACGCGCGTAGCAGGCTGTGGAGCTGTACACGCTGGGCCGTTGCATAGAGCTCTTGGCATTGACTAGTGCATACGGCGGCAGTTCGTAAACGGATATTTGCATTGTTCTCGAGAGCGCGTGCTGCCGGCATCGGGTGCTATACCTCCGTTTCACCTTATGTTGCTGACCGCAGAGCAACGGCTAGCAGGCGCGAGCTCATGGCGTTGGGAGCAGCTCTAACGCACGAGAGCTTGTGCCGCCGAGATGTGCCTTAGAGCAAGAGCTCAGCGCTGTCGCTTTCCTGCGGTACATCAGGAGATGAGATCACAGAAGATGTACAGGGTTTTTTCACGCAAAAATAAAGCTAGGCATCGCCGAACGCTCATTCTCCGCCTCAAAGGTAGCGCTAGAGGTCACAAACAGATGCCGAAGTTTCAGCCCGATCCGATAACTTAATCAAAAGTTATAGATGATTTTTTGAAAATTTTAATGGGAAAATGGAGCCAATTTTTGCCCGTTTTCGGTTTCTGGTGCCATAGAGCCCCATGTATTCGAAAACACCATCGGCCGCCATTTTCCCATTGAAATTTTCGGAAAATCACTTGTAACTTTTGATTAAGTTATCGGATCGGGCTGAAACTTGGCATCTGGTTGTGACATCAGCGCTACCTTTGAGCGGAGAATGCGCGTTCGGCGATGCCTGTTTTTTGCGGACGAGACCGTGTAAATTTTCTTTGGATCCCTGTACAATGTCATCACCCTAAGCCTCTATCCTGGAAAAATGGCGCCATTCATTGTTGTGGGAATGCTCGAGACACGAGCCGCGCGCCACTTCTGGGAAGAACATGGCGTCTGAAATCTAGTTCAGTGATGCGCTGTGCCGCCATGATCTTCCCAAGGGCTGCGCGTTGTGCCTGCCTCGATGCATCGACGTTCCTTGCGCTGCTTTTGAAACATGAAGGGGCTTTAAAGCAAAATGCACATGAAGGCACGTACCTAGCTTGGAATAGTTTATGTACACCATTCCAACATCTACAAAACCACAGCGCAGCGTGCGATCTCCACAGCCAGCCGCGTGTGTTTGGCTCAGGAAAGCGAGCAAAGCGCGCGACGCAACCGCTGAGAGAAGCTTCGCCTGCCAGCGCCAGCTCGCTGACTTCCGTGGTGCTTTGGTTGCGCGTGCACGCTTGTGTTAGCAAGGGCAGGAAGAAACACGGCTGAAGGCGGAGCGGTGAATATAGTATATCTGGGGCGCCCTTCTCCCGAAAGAACGGCGCGCGAGCCACACCGTGGAGAAGGATTTCGACCATCGCCGCTCCCTCGGAGGAAATGCGCACAGAAAGACAGCAGGTACAAGCGCTCGAGGTTGAGAACCGAACTTCGTATGCCAGTGTCTGGGTATCGCGCATTTAAGGTTGACTGTACGCCGTCAGGTGTACGCTACAAAGTCTTGTTTATGTTTGAAGAAGTAGCTTAAAGATAAACAAGGTCAGGATGCGTCCGGGGAGCCTGTTGAACCGCGTTTTAGGGGCCTCGAGTTTAGTCGTTGAGTGCTCCTTGCGCTCTCGCTGTGTCGGGTTCTGTGTTGATTCTATTCTTGCCTGTGGCCCAGTATTTTCTCTCTCCCGCGATCCATGGACCTCCAGAAAAATAGCGTGCCTTAAAATGAGCGTCGTCTTTCCCATTAGCGAGAGGTTGTGGCCAGTATCGAGTAGTATACCGAAGTAGCGAACACTAAATAAACTTTACGGCACGTGTAAGCTTCGTCAGTCACGTTAATAGACCCTTAATGACACCGCTATGAGCATTTCAGGACTACGGGAAAATCGCATATTGTCATCAATATGGACAACTCACATTAGGTCGTTCTTGAGGATCGGAAGGTCCTATTCGATACGGGAAAATTTCGCAGCTAGCGATATTTACGGAAACCGTCTTCGGGAGATCAAGGCTTCAACTTGTGATCGATCTTTCGAAGTTTTCGAAACTGAAGCTCAAACAAATTCGAAATTATCGAATTTTGCGAACCTGAATCATACAAAAATCTGAAACCGTCAAATTTTGCGGACCTCAATTTTTAACAGAAATCGAAACCGTCGAATTCGAAATTTTAAAGCTTTGATGACTTCGAACTTTACCAATTCGAATCCCGGCAATTTCTAAAGTTCCGAAATTTGCGAAATCTGCCCCTGGAGGGTTAGAAAAGGTCGAAAACAGTCGAATCCGAACTTCGGGAGTTTCGCGACATCCCTACACACTACAGACGGATCTCTGACAATTTGCTGAATCGTGCATCTCGCTTGGTCACTGCAGCACAACTGCGACCACCGGACGGCCATCTCGCATGTACAAGAATCGACCTTTTGGAGCGTTGCAGAGGCTGGGCGGCAGCGTGCTGAAGATATGTTTTCTGCTCGTTCGCCGTCTTTTGCTGAAGTTGTTTAAAACCTTGTGTAAGCGGTCGTACTTGTCTTTGAGAGCATGTGAAATTTTTATGAAAGCGCAGCACCGCAGGAGGAAGTGCTGTGTCTCTGGGCCTTCGCACGCTTGGATACCGATCAAGAATCGACGCTGTGTGGGTGGGTTTCGTGATTGCAACGTGCATGAAGACGTATGTGCCTCTGGAGCAGCGTTCTACTTTACTATGGCGACTGCATTCGAAACTGGAGGCACTCGCGGTCCCGAAACGACCTTGACCCAGTGGCGACGGAAGAGGGAGAGGAAGGTACGGCGGCGGCGACGGCGACAGATTGCACAGGAGCGTATGGGCCGCGTTTCAAGAAAGTTTCCATCTCGCCGTTTCATTATTTTTTAAACGTAGCTTGCTCCAAAACGTTGGTCTATTTCTGTCTGCTGCCATGTGATCCACTCGAGTAGATTTGGAACATAGCCATGGTTAATAGTGCATAATAGCAACCACTGATTTGTTTTTCCTTTTTGATTGCACCTCACCGGAACAGCTGGACGATCCAGAACTCATCTACGCATGACACACCTTCAAAACTTTGCCACGGCGTCGATTCTTGACCGGTATCCAAGCGTGCGAAGGCATAGAGACGCAGCACTTCGGCGTGACAAGAAAGCTTTGGTCACGCTTCGAGACTGGCGAATTTTGCGTTCGATGAGTTGTGCATTTTTCCAGCGGTGCTGCGCTTTCGTAAAAATTTTCACGTTTACTCGAAGGCAACAACAACCGTTTACTCAAAACTGAAAAAAAAAACTTTTTTGGCGAATAACGGTTAACGAGCAGAAAACATGCTTTCAGCACGCTGCCGCCCAGCCTCTCCAATACTCCACAAGGTTGACTCTGGTACATGCAAGATGGCCGTCCGGTGGCCGCATTTGCAGGATCGGGAAAGCGCGATCCAGCAATTAAAAATCAGTGGTATCACATATGTTCAAGCAGCTTTTCCTTCCCTACTTTTGCCATCTTTGCGCTTTCCCTCACCATCTTGCCCGCGTTATCACGTCTGCTACAACCGGTTTGGCGCCTACCGTTCCCGAAATTCACTGTATGTTGGAGAGGGTGAAGTTTCCATTTCCCCATTTGCACATGTCGCTCTCTGTGCGGTCCAGGCGCGTCAACAAGGAACAGGAGGGATAGGTACGAGGTAGCGATTAAGTATTGCAGCGTGTCTCCCCGCCCCCCCCCCTTTCCCATAAAAAAAATGAGAAAAAATACTTATTTTTGTACTGCAAGAATAGATGGTACATCGCCAAACGCTCCTTCTCCACCCAAATGTAGCGCTAGCTGTCCGAACCGGATGGCGAAGTTTCAGAACTAACCATTATATCATATTCAAAAAGTTGTATATGTGACTTCCTAAACAATTCAGTTGGATAACCGGACCCATTCTCCAATAAGAAACTGGAAGCCTTAATCGGCCTCCAGTTTCCTATTTAAATTTTCAGAAAATCACGTAACTTTTGAATAAGTTAATGGTTAGTTCAGAAACTTTGGCATCTTGTTCGGACTGCTAGCGCTACATTTGGGCGGAGAATAAGCGTTCGGCCATGCGTCGTTTATTGTTTCGGTAGAAAACAAAACAAAACACTACATTTAAAGGGAAAGGGGGGGGGGACACTGTCCTACATGAATTTACATATCGACGCAGGGTACCAGCCTGAGCAATCTTGCGTTTTGCTTTGCGGTGGACGACAATCCCAAGGCAGACGTGAACTTCTCTTACACGGAGCTGTCGTCCCTTTCAAAAAGGCAAGGCATTTTTTGCAACCAGAACACTCCGTCAATATTTCTCAGAAACGTTTTGTGGGCTTTCCGCAATTTTTCTGACAGCCAGTCATTGTTCACCACTTATCGCGGTGCTTAAAGGCCCTCTCAAAGTTTTTGTTTTTTACTGTATCGTAGCATCAGTAGAAGCAGAAATTGATTCTAAATACTGGTTTTATTTTTAGGGTTAGCGGTGTTCTTAAGGATCAGCTGGGCCTGAGCAAAGGAGACAGGCTCATGGTCATCCTCCCAAAGACACCAGAATTTTGGCTTATAAAACTGGCGGCACTTCGATCTGGTGAGAACAATGATTTCTTTTCTTTGCTTATAACTAATTGTGTTATGCGTGTTGTGAAAAACGTTTACAGACTAAAATAACCAGTGAAAATCAGCGAATCGACGTATCAAGCAGCAAGTTTTCTCGAACATGTTATTTATTGGTCTGATTGATTAAAGTCTTAAACCTCAAACAATCTCAACTCGGTACAAAAAATAGATAAAGAAGAATATTTTCAATGGCAGTGTGACAGTTGTATGGAAGAAATAGAATCATGTTAACATTGTATTCATAGATGGGCACCAGTAATGACAGCAAGCGTGAGTTTTCATAGGCGATATTTGTCAGAAAGAATTTACCAGTA
This sequence comes from Ixodes ricinus, assembly GCA_037355805.1. NCBI lineage: Eukaryota > Metazoa > Arthropoda > Arachnida > Ixodida > Ixodidae > Ixodes > Ixodes ricinus. Next base: position 41,059 of record JAZHYW010060152.1, on the reverse strand, counting down.
AGAATTTTCATTTTATACACTTTTGAAACATGTATTGAACAGCAGTACGTGCATTCGTGAAGAGTCGTGCGGCCTGATACGTCAAGTGGCTGATTTTTGTGGGCCATCTTACTGCGTAAGGATTTCTTGGGGACATGCTGTACACCGCACGACACAGCGCAAACATGCCGTTGTTTGTGTGTGTTTGTGTGTGTGTGTTTCACGTTTTATTCGCGTATGTTGTTTGTGAATACGAAATCATGTTGCCTAGGCTGGTATTCTACCACACTAGTAGTTTTCATCGCAGCAGTCCAGCTGTGAAAGAGAACCAAAAAACGTTGGGGATCACTTGTTTGCTAAACACGCATGGTACTCTCCACGAGGTCTGGTAATAAAAGCACTCATGTTTGGAATATATATATAAGGTCACAAAACATTATTCCCGTCAGACGAGCGCATTATTCGGTAACTAGATGAAGCTATTAAGATGTGGTATTTTGCACAGTGTTCTGATTGGAAAATCTCGCTTTTGGATCATCATCTGTGCCAAAGGCTGAATTTTAATGAGGCCTAAAATATAATAACATATGTCCTCAGGAAAGAGTGATGACACTGAAAAGAGGGCCGACCCGTAGCTTTTTTATAATTGTGTGTTTCGTTTTTGGGCCAATCCTTGCAGCTTTGCTCAGTACTTTCCTTGTGAGAAATTAAAGCTTTAACAACACTGCTGCCATAATTGCGTATCGACATTTCAGGCCTTCATTTTTCTACTCTTGTCAAGGCGCACCGAGCCTTGTTGTTGAGAGCGCGACCGCAAAGTTCGTCGGCTTTGGGAGATTGAATACATCCTATCAAATACATCTAGTTTATTCTGGCCGAATTGGTATGTTTGTACCTGCACAACAAAAGAAATGCTAAAGAAACTTCCAGCGAAGTTTGGACTGGCCACGAAATAATAATATAATAAGCATGATCTATATTTTTGGTCACCCATCTACAACTACAATAGTAAACATATAATTAAAACAGCTAAAAAAACACAAGGACAAGTAGAAGAAGGGACGTAGTCACAGCTCTGACTCACGATTTACTCTCTTTTTCGTCTTCTTAAAACACATCAACACAAGAAGACAAAGAAAGGAAAGAGAAGAATATCACATGTGTTCACTGTCATGTGGCATGCAAAAAATTTCTATCAGAAAGTACCATTAAAAAACAAATATTAACGGAAATTAAAAAGTAGAAAAATATATAACTCTACATCGTTTCACCTCGGGTCTGCGCGAAGCCAAAACTGCAGCGCCACCCCAATGCTCTGTGCTTCCCTGTCTCGCACGTGGCCTCGTGGAGCGTGGACACCGTTTTAGGCTGCATGTACGCGCTTGTAGCCATGGATAGCGTAACTGACTCTGAACTGACGCAGAGATAGGGACCATGTAGCAGAATGTAACATGGTTCATGTATTTCCCGAGCCATTTTTCGTGAATGTCTAGCCAATAATTGCAATGTCACCTAACCGAGGTGAACAGCCACATCTATCGCAATGAACAGCTAGGTGACCCGAAGGTGAAGATCTCAAAGACAAAGAATGCTCCTGAGCTCTTAGCATTAATACATCTGCCTGTCTGCCCAATATACACTTCACCACAAGAAAAGGGCATTTTATAAACAACCCCGACAGCACATGCTACATATTTGAAAAGATGACATTGAGAGAGCAGGAATTCAACATGTAGGGTGTGTTTGGAGCAGTGTATAATGTGTAACATTGCAGTAACAATGTTCAGAGCAAGGGCGGGGCTGGCTGACATGAAGACACGCGTGTAACATCGTTTCAAACGCTTTTTTAAATTAGTAAATGAATTGCATAATATTGACATGTCAAGATGCGTCCACTTGGGCGTCCCAGCTGACTCACGCAGACTTATTACTCGTACAAAGCATAACAAATATATTCAGTCATATCCGTAATTCACCGACACCTTTAAATTTTCATTTTCCCAAGATGTATAGACGATTGGATTAAACTTGAGTTAGATATTGTAACTGCCCCTACAGTTTCATAAGCAGTATGGTCCCATTGTAATTGTAAACGCAAATTGTTTTGTTCGTCCGTTTTCTTTTTTACAAGTGTATCTGCACCTTTTTTGTACCGCCACCCTGCCCGGGCCCATTGTTTTAAGCAAACAATATTTGTAAATGAAGAAAGATATATATATAATTACCGTAATATCCTCAGAGGTAGCCCACCTAAAATCAAAAGCAAATGGGGTGAAAATAAAGACTGAGCTAACTTTGGGTGTGACATAAAAAAAAGTAAAAGAACAATGCTAGTTTTAGATTTTGTGACATCGTGAAACTTGTAATCGCAGGGAAGACTGATGAACCAGAGACGACTGTTCTTCCCAGTCAGCAAATGTTCGCTTAATCTCCCGCTGTGGCTGAGTCACACCATTTCTGCCGAGCTCACCATTGGCCAGGGCCCTGCAATTACTCCAAGTTCGCCAGCTTTCGATGTTTTTGAAAAGATAGCAAATCGTGCCGAAAATAGTAATGGGTCATCTTTTGGGGATGGGGCATCTCAGGATATTACACTATTTAATTCCGAAAATAAAAATGAAAATAGAAATACGATTCTCTGTAATGCCGAATTAGAGCACAGGTCTTAATGAGGAGGAGGAGGGCAGGGTACGGGGGTAGAGGGTCGCGTGTGACGTCACGAGGGTACAATTTTCCAGCTAAATTTCCCGCCAAATATAGCGGGAAAATAATGCCCTCGTGACGTCACACGTGACGTCACGTATGACGTCATTATGGAAAACATCCCATAATGCAGCGCTCGGCTACGCCAACGGCGACGCCGCTCAGCCGGAAACGGGCGCCTAAGAGCTGCGCTCTAAAAACCTATCGCAGGCATCATTCTGACGACCTGCACGCCAATGCTGACGTCCCAGGACATTGGATTTCGACTGACCAAGTTTGCGCCACACTGCGTGGTGGCCGGAGAGGGACAGGCGGATGCAGTGGACCAGGTCTGTGGAATCCTCCGATGGTCCGACAAACTTTTAGGTGGGAACGGCGGGGACGAGCTTCAGTTGTCCCGTCTATAGCGCGAGCTTCCTGTCTTCGACAATGCTTATAGCGTCTTGTGCACCTCGAACCCGTGCGCGCAGCCAAAGCGAGGGCGGAAGTTAGGGAGCGCGCATTGGAGGTCGGGCCTTCCAGAGACACGCCTTGCCGTTCTCACTCTGTCGATGACTATAACGTAACACAATTCTCACACTGTCCATGACTATGGAGTAGTGTCGTTCTCACTCTGCCATTTACTATAGATTAATGCCATTCTCCCTCTTTTGGCGGCTATAAAGTGAGACCGTTCTCACTATCGGTGTCAATAAGCGACATCATTCTCACTTAGTCGGTGACTATAGAGTAATTTTCTCACTCTGTCGGTGACCATAAAGTCGCTGATCTGACTGTGCTGGAGACTACAGAGTGACAGCATTCTCACTTCGTCCATGACTATAGGGTGATGTCATTCTCACTCTGCCAGTGACTATAGGTTGATGCCGCTTTCCCTCTGTTGGCAACTATAGAGGTGAGACCATTTTCACTGTCGGTGACTATGAACGACACCATTCTCACTTAGTCAGTGGCTATAGTGTGATGTTCTCATTCTGTCGGTGACTATAGAGTTGCTGATCTCACTCTGTTAGTGACTGTAGAGTGAAACCATGCTCACTTTTCCATTACTATAGTGGTGTCTCTCAATCTACCTGTGACTATAGATGGTGCCATTCTCACTCTGTCTGTCACTATAGACATGAGGCCGTTCTTACTCTGTCGGAGACTATCAAGTGACTACATTATCACTTTGTTCATGACAATGGAGTGGTGTCATTCTCACTCTGCCAGTGACCATAGATTGATGCCGTTCTCCATCTGTTGGCGATTATGAGCAACACCATTCTCACTTAGTCGGTAACTATAGAGTGATGTTCTCACTCTGTCGGTAACTATCGAGTCGCTGATGTGACTCTGTTGGGGACTATAGAGTTAAACCATGCTCACTTTGTGCGTGACTATAGTGGTGCCATTCTCGATCTACCGGTGTCTAGATTGATGTCATTCTTACTCTGTCTGTGACTATTGAGTGGGGCCGTTCTCACTCTGTCGGATACTATAGAGTGACATCATTTTTATTCTGTTCATGACTATGAGCAGTCATGCCATTCTCACTCTACCAGTGACCAGATTGATGCCATTCTCCCTCTGTTGGCGTCGATAGAGTGAGACCGTTCCCACTGTCTGTGACTATAGAGTGATGTTCTCACTCTGTCGGTTACTATAGAGTCGCTGGTCACACTTTGTTGGTGACTATGAAGCGAAACAATGCTCTATTTGTCCGTGACTATGCTAATGCCATTCTCAATCTGCCGGTGACTATAGGTTCATGCCGCTCTCCCTCTGTCTGTGAGTATAGAGTGAGGCCGTTCTCACTCTGTCGGAGACTATAGAGTGGCATTATGCTCACTCTGTTCATGACTATGGAGTGATGTCATTCTCACTCTGCCAGGGACTATAAATTGATACCGTTCTCAATATCCCAGTGACTCTAGAGTGGTGCCAACTTCTTTCTAACGGTAGCTATAGGTTGAGGCCATTCTCACTTTTTCGGTGACTATAGAGTGACACCATTCTCCCTCTGTTCGTGACTATAGAGTGGTGTCATTTTCAATCTACCGTTGACTAGGTTGCTCCTGTTCTCACTCCGTCAGCGACTATAGGGTGAGGCTGTTCTCACTCTGTCAGTGACTATATACTGACACAATTTTCACTTTGTCAGCAACTATAGAGTGACACCATTCTCACTTTGTCGGCGACTGTAGAGGGTCCGTTCTCACTCAGTCGGCGACCATAAAGTGAAGACATTCTCACTCTTTCGAATTTTATATTGGGACATCATTCTCACTTTGCCAGTGTCTATAGAGTGATGTTCTGACTTGGTGGGTGACTATAGGGCAACACCCTTTTTCACTCTGTCGGTGACTATAGTGTTGCTGATCTCAATCTCTTGGTGACTTTAGAGTGACACCATTCTCACTTTTTGTGACTATAAAGTGGTGCCATTCTCACTTTACCAGTAGATTGATGCCGTTCTCACTTTGCGACTATCAAATGAGGCTGCTTTCACTCTACTGGAGACTATAGATTGATGCTGTTCTCACTCTCTGAGTGACTATAGAATGAGGCCGTTTTCACTCTGTCAGTGACTATAGAATAACGCCGTTTTCATTCTGTCGCTGACTATATAACGACACGAGAAACAGGAGAATTCCGAAGCCATTATTGATAATTTTTGAAGAAAAGCTTAGAGTGCTTCAAACTGGAAAAGGGTGCTGCAGATCTACCGTAAAATACCGATCGTGTGTGCCCATGGCACAATAAGCGCCCGCCCGCTACTTTTGAAACGCTGGAAAAGTTGGCAGCAGCTTTTGTCCCCAAATTCCTATAATGCATGAACTGCTGTATTTAAAGTTTTTTAAGGAGTGAACTAGAGCCTGTGCTTTCAACAATCTCCTCGGTACATTCAGCGGGGAAACTGAGTGCATAGGCCACGCGGTGTCCATTGCCCCGCAAACTCTAGCGAGGTAACTGAAGCTGTATAGGTCAAGTGAGCTTGATTTTCCTGTCGAATATAGCGGAGAAACTGAATTAATGGGTAGGTCACGTGACAGATCATGTGACGTCAATTTTTCCGCTAAATTTAGCGGGGAAACTAAATTGGGATGTAGGTCTCGTGGCGTCAGGTCACCTGACATAAAATTTCCCGCTAAATTTAGCTGGGAAAGTGAATTGGTGCAAAGATCGCATAACGTCAAGTCACTTGACATCAATTGACATCACATATGACCTAAACACCAATTCAGTTTCCCCGCTAGATCTAACGAGAAATGCACGGACGGACAAAATTTTGGGATTAGGGGTTCCGTTACAAAGTATTTCATGCTTCAATAAGCAAAGGACCAATCAAGCGCTTAGCCCAGACTTCTGAGCAGGCCTGGTTAACCTGGGTGCTCCTGCGTCAGGCTCTCCTCCAGCACGTCAGTGCGATGCTGTGAAGCTTAACGTTAACATACTCGTTTTAAGTGTTAAAGGATACTTCAACGAAATTTGAAATATTCCCGTCGTGTTTAAATTAGGTTGAAAATGATCCACAATATCCGTAAATTAAAATCGCACGTTTGTATTTTGATTCTGGTGGCTGTATTTCGTTATAAACGGCCCACTCTGGCAAGCGCTCGGAAGGCCCAGGTTAGAGCACGTGACATCCAACGCAATCGTGACGTAGGGGTCGCTAGCGAAACGAGCAAAGCTACAGGCGAATGGCTCTCGTCGAGAGGATGCGCCTACCGGTCGTTGCGACAGCACCCAAGCGCGTTGCTATGTAAGATATAGACACCGTTTAGAGTGACGGGTTGAATGACTGCCTCATAATCTCTGTAGGGGTACAATAGCGACTTCTGCGATACACAAGGGGTTCATCGGGTCGAAGTCCCAGCCGGCGCCGTCTTCTTTACTTATTCATCGGCCGGAGGCGTAAGACAGCCTCCGTCACTAGCTAGATCAAGGTTCCTAGACGAGCATTACAGTACGTGGCGTTAGCGACATCCACCAGGATGCTCTTCGCATTAATAGCAATAGGATCCAATTCAAGCGCTTAACTTCCGAGACTTTTTTAACAAGCCTGATTGGCCTAGGTGTTCCTGTGATACAGGCTCTCTTGAACACATATAGTACCAATACTATGAAGCGCCGTTAACATACTCGTTGTAGTATCCTAAAACCCACCCTACCTTGTAGGGTGGGTTTTAACACTGGATTTGTCCTCTTGCACCTGCATTTGTCCTCTTGCACCTCCTGCATTTGGCCTCTTGGATCTTACCAGCGCCCATCTTCCAATTTTTCAAAGATTTTCTCTTTCGGGTGGGCGCTTGCTCGGTATCTATCATACAGTAATAAAACAGCAAACATGGTTGTTGACCGTATTCGAGATTTCAAATATTTCTACACCTCTACATACAGTACGTACAAACCATACATTTTTGGGTTATATCGGCTGTCTTGACATCCTGTACCCTATCTTAAAAGCTATTTATGCAATGAAAAGCTTTTTTTCTTTTTCTTCAAGCACATGCTGAATGATATGCTCCAGCAAACTCCCACGTTGACTTCTATCTTCTTGGCAGGTGATTGGAGGATTTCCAGGAGTGAGGAACAAGGTGGTGGTCTCGGGCTCATCAGGAAGGTAGGCTTCGATTTCATTGGCGCGTTATTCACCCAATAATTGCTGCTCCTGTGGATGATAATGATTTAAGGGTGGTGCAAAAGCAATAGGGCCATGTGCCATACAAATGTTATTTACATTCGTATGGCAAGCTTTGTATATATGTGCATACAGGTATGCATGTGCATACACGTATACATGTACACATATGTGTATATGAGTGTATGTGGGTGATTTCATCTCAACTCAGGCACGGATTTAGGGTCGAATTTTTAATTTTGACGAAAAAAATATATGTATTGGGGCAATTCCTATAATAAAAGAAGACGCAAACGGCAATTTCGTCGGATTTTTTTGTTCTCAAGTTATGGACCGTTGAAGCGGCCAAGGTGGAAACTGACGTTTTTCCAGCTTATCGGAGGTGCCATATTTCACTCCATCCCTTTTCCCTACTTTTTACGCTACATCAATATAACTTTTTGGGAACACTCTAGACATAGGCTTTTTCATGCTAATTAAGCGTCTAGGTCATAACATTCTTAATGATTTTTTTTATTTGTCAAACCGCCTCTCTGCGACGATATTTGACAAAGTTCAGCAAGCTGTGCTGTGTGACCTAATCAACATATTTTTATGATCTTTATATCACCGTAAAGCTCCAATTAAGCTCTTTCTTTTGAGTATAATTTCAATATTTTGCGATAAGTATATAATGCGCTACATGTGCCTGAAAAACGAAAATTTCGAAAAACTGGCAAGTTTGGAGTCGATTTTCTAAAAAAATCCACTTTTTATTTCTTTTATTTTTTATTCACAGTTAGTTAATATAGTAGTCTATCAGAAACTACCAACAGAAATTGTAATATATTGTTTGTATGGCCGCTATTAAGACTCGAATCTCTTGCTATGAGCGTTTTGAACGGGACTTCGCACAGGCGCTCTGCTGAGCAGAATTTTGGCCTATGTAAGGTTTTCTTATTTATCGTTAGCAGTTACCTCAATATCCAACCATAAACATTAATAAAATTTGGAGTAGTGTACTTAAAAAAATTTACTTCGAAGTCCGTATCCACAAGTGCGGGCACAGCGCTTACTTCCTCCCAATACGGGGGAATGCAGATCGTTAGAGAATTCCTCTGGGGCCTTTTGCTTTCGGCTTTGAGTTTGAAATACCGAACTTGACATGTAATTGTCATATTTTCTTATGTCAAACAGATATGCAGTGCATATACATATGTACGATTTAGTATCTGACGCTTAGGAAGTACGGTTTATTTTGTGCGCGTACGGACTCTTTCGTAAAATAACAAGCATTTCGTAGCGTGTAAGGCTTCCAACGTGTTAGTCATGTGTTTAGGTTTCATTTCTATTTTCAGTGATTCATGCCGGGTTACTTAGACTTTTTCCTCTTGACTTAAGTTTGTCCGGGAGTCTAGATGTTACGTATCTTCTCCGTCAATACATAGGGCGAAGCTCACACACCTTGCAAATCACGCCAGTGCCAAGTAAATAAATATTGTTAGGATAAATATTGTTGCTTCACTGGCTTTTACGCTCAGATATTGAGGTAAGTACTAACATTAAATAGAAAACCTTACATAGGTCAAAATTCTGCTCAGCTGAGCGTCTATGCGAAGTCCCGTTCAAAACTCTCACAGCACGAGATTCGAGTCCTAATAGCGGCCATACAAACAATATATTACAATTTCTGTTGGTAGGTCCTGACAGACCTACTATAATTACACAATAACTGTAAATAAAAATGAAAGAAATAAAGGTGTTTTTTTAGAAAATCGACTTCAAACTTGCAAGTCTTTCTTTAGAAAAACTTGCAAGTTTGAAGTCGATTTTCTAAAAAAAAACATACTTTATTTATTTCATTTTTTATTTACAGTTCGGTATTTCAAACTCAAAGCCGAAAGCAAAAGGCCCCAGAGGAATTCTCTAACGATCTGCATTCCCCCGTATTGGGAGGAAGTAAGCGCTGTGCCCGCACTTGTGGATACGGACTTCGAAGTAAATTTTTTTAAGTACACTACTCCAAATTTTATTAATGTTTATGGTTGGATATTGAGGTAACTGCTAACGATAAATAGAAAACCTTACATAGGCCAAAATTCTGCTCAGCAGAGCGCCTGTGCGAAGTCCCGTTCAAAACGCTCATAGCACGAGATTCGAGTCTTAATAGCGGCCATACAAACAATATATTACAATTTCTGTTGGTAGTTTCTGATAGACTACTATATTAACTAACTGTGAATAAAACATAAAAGAAATAAAAAGTGGGGTTTTTAGAAAATCGATTCCAAACTTGCCAGTTTTTCGAAATTTTCGTTTTTCAGGCACATGTAGCGCATTATATACTTATTGCAAAATATTGAAATTATACTCAAAAGAAAGAGCTTAATTGGAGCTTTACGGTGATATAAAGATCATAAAAATATGTTGATTAGGTCACACAGCACAGCTTGCTGAACTTCGTCAAATATCGTCGCAGAGAGGCGGTTTGACAAATAAAAAAAAATCATTAAGAATGTTATGACCTAGACGCTTAATTAGCATGAAAAAGCCTATGTCTAGAGTGTTCCCAAAAAGTTATATTGATGTAGCGTAAAAAGTAGGAAAAAGGGATGGAGTGAAATATGGCACCTCCGATAAGCTGGAAAAACGTCAGTTTCCACCTTGGCCGCTTCAACGGTCCATAACTTGAGAACAAAAAATCCGACGAAATTGCCGTTTGCGTCTTCTTTTATTATAGGAATTGCCCCAAAACATATATTTTTTTCGTCAAAATTAAAAATTCGACCCTAAATCCGTGCCTGAGTTGAGATGAAATCACCCATGCATATATGTATTCAGTTGTATGTAGGTATATATTGCCGCATACATGGCCGGAAAGCTACTTCGTACTTCTAGAAAACTTGCATTTACTCTTACCTCGATATGATCGACGCTGGAACATTCTAGGCCGAGATATTGAAAGTAAAAACTTGGAGGCCGCCTTAGCTTCGCCTTTAAGAGTGGCCCTGCTCGGGGCCTTTAAGAACGGGGCCCGATAGCGTTATTGGGCCCCGTTCGCATCGCCTTCTGATTCGCTTCTCATGCTCCTCCTGTGTTTGGCTCGCAACCGAAGGGTCGTGGGTTCGAATTCCGCCTAAAATTCTTCAAATTTTTCTTTAAGGCAAATACATTACTTTATAAAGTGAAATCAGTGGAGACATGCTGCGACCTTTCATTTGCATTACATTTCACGTTTTTTTATGCAATTTCATTCTACGCGTGACGTCGCGTTTCACATGACCGTAGGGGGTTGTTTGAAATTCCCACGCGACGGTCATGGGGCTGCAACGTCATGACCTTATCGACCGGTCAGAATTTTTCCATCACAACGCCACCGACGACGACGCCGGTTTTTTCTGCGACCCCCGTTCCTTAGTGCTATCGCGTTAGTAGATAAGAAGGCCAACGCGGCCTTGTCAAGTCAGTATCGCCCCAGCGCTACGCTCAAACATTCCAGGCCGAATGTTCGAGATACGAAGCGAAGTAGGTGAGGAGCCCAGCGTCGCCTTGCCGTCCAACTCTCGCACTATGGTCCGTTGAACCTAAGAACGAAGGGCGAGGGTAAGACGGGCCGGGGAGGAGGAAGCAGACGGAATGCTGGAGAAGGGAGGGAGAAACCTCCTTTCTCTTTAGCGTTCCGTCTGCTTCCTCCTCCCCGGCCCGTCTTACCCTCGCCCTTCGTTCTTAGGTTGCAACGGACTATAGACAGCTGTCACGCCGATACTGCGACACTCGTTCCTTCCTTATAGATGCGGAGCATCTCTGCTCGGGTCAATGTCCCGCGGCGTCGGCGTCGGCATCGTCGCACTCACACTACGCATGCGCAACTCTCCTCCTTCCCTCTCTCCAACAGCTGCGCGTTACTCTCTCCGCTCTCTCTCTCTACCAGCTGCGTGCACTTCGCGTGCGTTCGCTTCTACTCACACCGCGCGCGCATGCGCAGCTCTCCTCCTCTAGTCTCCTCTCCTTCAAGTGTGAATATAAGCAGCGGTAGCGCGCTGCGCGCGTTCAGGGGAGGAAGTGGCCGAGTGGGCTAACGCGTCTCAGCTCGGAGCGTGGAGCGAAAGCTTGCGCTGGGAGCCTCCTGGGTTCGATTCCCCACCGCCCCCGCCCGTTTCGATCTGGATGGAGTTTCGTACCGGCACGCGTTCGTGTGATCACTACTGCGTGATGCACGTTAAATAACGATCCGCGATGCTCCGCATCACCCCATGGTTCCCCTCCGGGAGAAGATGGTGTGTAATTTTTTGTTTCTCGCACAAATTCGCCGATTAAACATTCATTTTCTGTTTTACGCTTGTCCATCCTTTACCACCTGCTACGATATTTATACATTCAGATGTGTATGCAGGTATGTGCACACATGTATACATGTATGTATGTATGCATACATACACGCATATGTGCACATGTACATGCACATACATAAACAGGCACATGGCACACATGCCGTTAAATGTCATTTACATTTGTTTTATGTTATTTTAATGCCGTAGGCAGATATAGCAGCTATCAATTTGATTGTGAGGTATAAGGTGATCTTGTTACTGATGCCAATCTGGGAAAGAAAACAACCAAGCACTTAACTGACGAATTTTTTTTTCTACTGCTTGCGAGAAGAATTAGGCTCCAATATGTCGGTGAGCATTATTCGTCGTCTTCGTCCTCGACTGCTTCGGTGTAAATTAAAACAAACTTAATTTCTGGCACATCGTTTTTTTGTCGGCGCATGGTATTGTGATTTAAAAGATTCATCGTCATATGAGCTCAAAACAGAACAAAAGAAGCTCATCAGATATGCTTTAATAACAGCTAACGAAATCTGCATGATTGCTTCAATGGCGGTTTGCATTTGAGTGACAGAGCATAGAACTGAACCCGTGCAGTGATACCCATTTCTAATTAAGTGCGTGACAGTTGGTAAATCTTTAATTTTTAACACGATAGCGTTTGGGAGCTCATGTCACAGAAAAGCCGGCGTCCGGTGTCGGCGGGAAAATCCTTATTGGTCGATAGGGTCATGACGTCACAGCCACGTGACCTCGCACAGGCATTTCAAACAACCCTTGAAGTGTGACGTCACGCGTGGAATGATAGAGATTAAAACATCACATGTAATGCGAATTGAAGGTCGCCACATGTCTCAAATTATTTCACTTTATATAGTAATGCATTTGCCTTAAAGAAAACAAATCTGAAGAATTTAAGGCGGAGACGGGATAGACACGCTTGCAAGGCTTGGGAACGACCAGGGTTTTATGTTCAACTATCGAGCGTCCTCCTGTAATTTTTAACACGTTTTGACAAAATAATGCATTTTCTGAGAGCCTAAACTGGGTATAAATGTTGATTCGTAACTGTCGTATACGATGTAAAAAAACAAGCGGTTTCCTAGGCCGTACGTGATACTGCAAAAGAGGTTATAACTTTTGTCACTTGCCGTAAAATACCGCAGAAGTGCCCTCTTTGTTCAAGCCCCCACTATTAACATTTCCCAAACTTGGGAATTCTGCAAATTATACGTTAAGCACCTGATTCGACAGGTCAAGCGCCATGGTCTAGATTAACCCAGTTTTCAGTAAAAATGGGGTGGGCGCTTGCCCGGTCTTTTACGGTATACCTTTTTCAAGAAGAAACTTTCCAACTGACATTTTAATTCACATCTCTGGAAGTGCGCTAAAGCTCTCGTAATCTCCAGAACCCTTATAGCTACTTTTTTCTTGCTTTGTCTTCTAGGAGTGGCTGGAAAAGCTTTAGTGACCTTTTGAAAGGTGCTCAAGAATTTGAGGTGCGTTTTACAATCTTAGATGATTTCACTCTGCTTGTCAGCACATAATAAAGTCGGTTCCTTTTAAGTTTTGGATATACCTTCATATCTCGCTAATGTGGACAACCCACTATATATATATATATATATATATATATATATAATACAGGCACGTATCCAGGGGGTGGCCCACGGGCGCCCCCCCCCCCCCCCGAAATCTTCCATTTTGCTGGGACCTCCTCTCCCCCCTCCCCTCATACAGAATGTTTGTCACGGGCGGCCCCCCCCCCCCCCCCCCGAAACAAAATCCTGGCTACGTGCCTGATATATAGACAAAATTTTCATAAACCGATTCATCCCCATACAATTCATTCTGCCTCGTTCTTTAATGAAAACCAGCAGTCCGGACTATGAACACCTAGTTTAAGAATCGACTGTGTAAATACTGCATGCATTTTGCCTCGCTTATACTGTTTCAATACTTCCAAATAACTCGTTTTTTAATGTTTCGCTAAACAAATGGGTTTAATTGTTTTTTTTTTGTTACGATTTGTCTTTCTCTGATTGTCGAGTTGATTAATGCTTGTATATTTTTGTGTGTAATGCATATTGCTATATCTGTACCTCTGCCATTTTCGTGTGATAATACGCTCAAGACACTGCAGGTTAAACAAAATAAAAAAATACTAATAGTGGTGCTTGCACTAACATATGTATTTCACAAGCTTATTCCTGAAATGCTCTAGGATATCGTTGCATATCTCAGCCTACGTATTTATTCAGGCCCATCACATGTTTATTTAGTGTTATATGTTTGATATCTTAACTATTATTACTGCTTTTTTTGTCCTTAGGTGGTCAATAAGAACGCTGTTGGAAATTTTCATTTAGGCATTTACTTCGCCTACAAAGGCACACCAGAAAGAGTCAGAAAAAAAACGTTTGAATGCACAACTTATTTGTCTTTATCATAACGGACCAACCAAGAGACAGCAATGGTGGTATCTTTTTCAGGGCGTGGAAACACTGAGGGACGACCCTGCGTTTGTCTTCTTCACGAGCGGCACCACGGGACCTCCCAAGATGGTGGAGCACAGCCAGGGATATTGCCTGGCAAACCTCGCCACAGCCACGTACGAATATGTACAATGTTTATTGCACTGGTGGAGTATAGTATTCCAGTAGAAACTTTCCAACTGGGATCGAACTGTTCCTAGTTAACTTGTTTATCACCCACGTTCCCAGTTGCAAGTGGACCCAATTGCAGTGGGTTCCAGCTGTAGCTGGGAATGTCAGCAAGTCCAAATGTCTTTTTTGTTTTTTGAAGTAAATAAGATATTCATTCAGGTAGGGATTCCAAATGTGGCCAATAAACCAGTTGACCTGGGACCAGTTGCAATTAGGTTAGGTTGTAACAAGGACCAGTTCCAGCTGGTTCTAGCTGTAGCCGGAAGAATGCCCAACACAAGAAGGAAGGTTTATCAGTCTTTATTACCCCAAAAGGTACGAAAGGACGTATAGTGAAGTTTTGTGATAAACGCTTCAGCCGTCTCATTCGCCTTTTGGGAACATAGAATCATCCTCTGGATGTTTTATGACAAATCTGTAATGTTCTAGATTTAAAAGAAAAGAGAGGGCACAAAAGGAGAATCTGGCTACGCTAACATGCACGGCGGCGCGTGCCAGAAATGCCTACAGTGGACGTCGGCATACCCTGCGTTCCTTATTAAAACGACGGTTTGATCAATAGTTCGAAATACAGCTACAAATCTTTTTTTTTAATGCGAAAGCATTAACTGTCTCATGGAGCGAGCTGACGTCATCAGTCTGAAGCGCGAAAACGGCAGATAGTTTCCTTCGGTTCCATTGGCTGGCGCGCGTCGACGGGGCTCCCATTGGCCGCTGCGCTCGTCAGTTTCCACGACCGCTCACCCCATGGCGCTGCGTGTCCATCAGCGCGGAGCGTCCAAGGTCACCAGGGGAGCACACGCGCCGACCGGCGACGAAAAATACGCAGCAGACGAAAAAGGAAGCGGACGAGCGGCTTGCATGCTTTCGGGTTCACAACTCATAGGGAATGCTAAGGAGTACCTCGATCTTTTTTTTCCTCGCCCTTTTGCTTTTTGCAGCTACTTCCAGTCGCTGCGTAGGAGCGACGTGTTCTGGTGCATTTCGGACACCGGGTGGGCCAAGGTGGCCTGGGGCACTTTCCCCGCCTGGCTCACAGGGGCCTGCTTGTTCCAGGCACGCATGCCCAGGTTCTCCCCCGAGACCACCCTCTCGGCAAGTGGCTTTTGCACGTGCCGTTCCTTCGAAAGGGCTGTCCGCGCGCAAACGCTGAACATTAAGGCTGGTGCGCTTACCTGCACTGCTGACGACCGTTTGCCTTAATGCCTCTTAAACTTTCTTACAACGAGAGTAGAGTAACTCTATGCTCTGTTTGCAGAGCCAGAGCATCGCGTTCCTTTTCCTTGCACCGCCAACTTCGGATTGGCGGGGAAGCGGTCATGTGCGCCAAGCTGGATCCAAACTCGTGCGGGAAAGCGACCTTGCAGGGGCCGAGTTTCGGGCGAATCACGTTTCTCGCTTTGCGTTTGCTAGATATACGTCCTACACTAAAATCGAACGAACTGGAAGGTTGACCACTGAACATTATGTGTAGCCACAGAGTATAGTATAATCGCGTTGTTTTATGATGCGAGCGATGTTTTAAAACGTCTTTCCAAAAGTCCAAAAGGGAGATATTGGACGATTACAATGACAGAGGGGCAAGTGAAGAAAACTAACTCCTGCAAACCAACTTTCAAAAGTCTGAAACTGAGAATAATCAACCCTGCTCATTCGGTACACATGGTTTGGTCTATTTAGATTTGTGAGGCAGGCAGTGAGCATCAAGAAAGAAAAAAATATTTCGTTGCTTTGTTTTACCGATGGTCTAGGGCAGGGGTGGCCAGGCTGGCCCGGCCTAAGAGCCGCAAACAAAACCACGAAACTTCCAAAAGCCGGGGGAGGGGGGGGGGGGGGCAAACTTTTGTCCAGAGCAATAAACGAAATTCAAACTACTTTCAATCCATTCGAGTTAAAAGTACTCCAATTGTACGTAAGGCGTAGCAGTAGCACAAGACTATTAATTTCTATTTTTGGGTGTCACCGGGAGGGAGGTGGGGGAGTGAGGGGGGGGGGGTAAGAGAGGGAGCCGCGAGCCGCACTTTAACACGCGAAAAGCCGCATGCGGCTCGCGAACCGCAGCTTGCCCCCCCCCCCCTGGTCTAGGGCTTCAGAGACCCAAAAAAGACGTTTAGAAACTGTCACGGCGGGAAAAAATTAATTTAAAAAAATCCTAAATTTTTTTGAAGAACAATAAACTACCTAAAAAGAAAACAAATGCTAGATTCGAAGTGGTCACAAGCGATGGGTCCATGCACAGTGTAAAGTCAAAAGAGTGGTGACAAAACGCTGAGCTTGAAATAAAAATATAAATTTAATTAGGCGATAAAAAGCCACGCACGGCGGCGATGCAAAAAGACCAGCGTTGATCACAAGGCACATCGACGAACCTTCGGGCAGCGCGGCCACGAAGGAACAAACCGAACTCAACCCCAAAACACCGCGAAACAACGCACCGCTCGTGGCACAAATGCAGCCGGGAAGCCAATACAAATAAAAAAAAGTTAAAAAAAATATCTCAACCGCTGTATTTAAAATCGAGGAGAACGTTCGCAGGCTCGCCGATACTGGGCTGATAACGGGTCCGGAGGATGGTCGTCGTTTGGTTGCTCGGCAGGCCTAGAGCAGCGGCAGGCGAGCGAAAGCCGGCCGGAAGACCACTCACACTAACTATCTCCCCAAAGGCCAGCCCTCTTTGTAGCCCAACCTTGCAGGCAGGCAACACTGAAGGACAATGTCCCACGTTGACGTGCAATCAAATACCTTTGCAAACAGCTGATCGTGTCCAGCTGTTACATTTTTTCTTATAAGATTGAGCGTTCCACATTTAATTTTTATGTCTGGGCAGTCTTTTACGGTGAATGTATCCCTAAAAGTTCTCCTTGCATCCATGAAACATTCTATGACAAATGTAAAATGTATCTACTATTACTTCAATTATTTTTGTTTACTTTGTTACTTAGTTTCAAATTATGATTCCTAGCTGTTGGTCAATTTTACGTTTGACAGCAGTAGCATGTGACTGAGTTTGAATGTTAATTTTGGATTTCATAGTTTATTTTGAGGTCGTAATTATTTGTTGAATTCCTTTTTCGTTCATATAGTTTGCCCATTTGTAGTTTTTGCCAGCTTTTTTACCTGGAGAAGCTTTCCAGTGTCAGTACATACACATAGCAACGCCAAAAGCATAGTCCTGATTATAAAGTACTCACACTTAAGTACTGCTCCTTAGGTAACTCAGCCATTTAAGCTCTGCTTCGTAATAATTTCCATTCTTTTTTTGGGGTGGGGGATGTGGGTGTGAACACCTCCTTCTTCAACAGGTGCTATGTGACTATCCAATCACCAAGCTGTGTGCGCCACCCACAGTGTACCGTGCTCTGTTGCAACTGGACCCATCACTCTTCAAGTTTAGGTCTTTGAATGACTGCGTCTCAGCCGGAGAGCCCATGGTGAGAACTTGAAGAGAACGGTCGCAGATTATTTTTATTTAGCGTGAAAAGTGCCACTACATTTCAAGCATTTCGTGTCAACTAATCTTGCATAGCTCTGGCATTCCAGTGTTGGTCGTTACATGTCATAATTTGCATCCTTTGGAAATGTTGCAACTGCACTACCATTGCAGTAGAAGTTGGCAGCTACTTTGTCACGACATGTCACGCTATAGGGATACATGGCAGCGTTGCATGGGTGCATTGTCTCATGTTGCATAGCTCCAACATTTCAATGTTGTTAGTAGTGTGCCACGATTTGTAACTTCTCACATAATCTTGCGATTGCTTTATTCCAGTGTTGCTTGTGGCAGCTATTTTGTTGCGACGTGTCACACCTGGCTGATGCATGGCAGTGTCGCATGGGTGCAGTATATCGTGCGTTGCATTTCTTCAACGTTGAGGAGACGTTAACAGCATGTCACATTTTGCAATGTTTCACGCAGCATTGCAGAAACACATGGACTAGCTTGTATGAAGCGTGCAATGTTGGAAGTTATGCGCAACTGTTTTGTACAATCCATACATGGCTAAATTACTTCCAAAATGTAATTTAATTGCAATTACAATTACTTTGCTTCAAAAGTAGTTTAACTGCAATTACAATTGCTACTACGTGAAAAGTAATTAATTACAATTACAAATTACTTTTAAAAAGCAATGCAATTACTTTACAATTACTCATTTCTGAGAGGGACCCGACTTAGGCCATACAACTTTAAACGAAATGTGTAGAATGCAACGTGTTTGTTCATTCCTTGCCCCAATGTCTTAGGAGGCTTAAGCATCGCTGCATAAATGTCACGTAATGTACTTTGCTCTTATGATTTTTGTTAAATTCATGATAGAACTTGACAGTTTCGGGTAATAAAGTACTGCGTTCTTTAATTTGTAATACTGTGAACGACTTATTTTTCGCGGGCTCAATATTTCGCGATTTAGGTCGAAACTGAAGTTTTGGAATATTTCGAGGGTTCTAATTTTCGCGACGCGGTGGGATCTCAATATAGATTCCTATATGTTTACATTTCACCAGAATTGTTCGCGGGACCAATTTTTCGTGAATTGTGGGCGATTCGCGAAATTCACGAAAATTAGGTTCTCGCGAAAATTGAGTCGTTTACAGTAGATAATAATAAATTAGTTCATATGCTAAAAGACTCCAGATTGCTAAAGAAAAAATTGGGTAGACAGACTTTTGTTAGCTAGGCCAATAAAATGCGACAAATAGTCATATATGACTATTTTACAAGTGTTAATATAAAACTAAAATCCACACGCGCTAATACGACCGCCTTCACATAAAAACATCATAGCATTGTAAATTATTTACATTGAGTTGGAATTATAATGGTTCCGAAATATATAAGAACCGAATCGGGGCTCCCGAATCATAGGTGACAATATTCACAGGTGCGAGGTCAGTCCTTAAAATGCTTATGCAAATAATATCCGAAGTAAAACCAACAGAAAATAAACTTGAAAATAATACAAAGATACAAATATGCAACAGTATACTGGAAGAGGAACGTAAAAAACTGGCAAAAGTTAAAGAAAAATAACTTCATAGACAATTAAAATTCCCAACCTCAGCTGAAAGCTGAAGCTCAATTTTTGTTTTCTTTCAATATTTTGGCATGCTTACGTTATTGTTTTCTGCTCGCACCGCAGACAGCGCTACACGGCGCCGTTGAGGTAGGCTCCAAAGAGGATTGTCTCTCAGCCCGCAGTGTAAGCAACAAAACAACGAACAATGCGACGTTATTTATGTTGTGCGTGTGTGCGAGCGCTGAGGCTTTCAGAGAGGTTCCGTCGGTGCCGCAAAGTTTTGCATAAGTAATTGTAATTTTGCCTGAAAATTTGCAATTACTTACGCTAGAAAGTAATAAATTACAATTACAATTCCTTTTAACAAAAATAATTATTACGATTACAAATTACAAAGGAAAGTAATTAAATTACAGTGATTCAATTACTGTAATTGAATTACTACCCAAGTATGGTGAAAGCACACAGGTGGGTCTGTGGTAATTGGCACGGCTGTTCTGTCATGCCACACACGTGTGCGCAGCACGTCGTACGTCGCATGTCTTTCTTCCTTGCAGCATCCTGAAGTGGCGCTTCAGTGGTTTGACAGAACAGGACTTCAAGTCAGGGAAGGCTATGGTCAGACCGAATCAGTACGTCGCTTCAGCTTGATTCGCATCAGCATTTATTTTGCTATGCTATAAGGGGTTGCCGAACTTTGACTGCCAGACAACATTTGCAGTGCTTCGCGTGTCAGTGTTCTGCTTTCTCAGTCTTGTGAAATACACTGTCACCGCACGCCATTTACCAGGTAGCCCTGGACGTGAATCAGCTTTAATTAGGTCCTTGATCTCACTGACATATATTAGGACGGTCTTTAAGGGGACACTGACAGGGTATTTATGCTCGCCGAGGTTTTTAGTTGTACGTGACATATGTGAGCCCAACTCCCAGAACAGAATTTGCGGCTCGAAATTCGGTTTCTTTCCGCCCGAAAACCGCCGATCGAGAACTGGCCGGTTTGAGTCGCGCTCACTCTGTTCTCTGTGGTCACGGGCCGTTTTCTAAGGTTTAGACACAACCACCAAATCTAATCAAAGTCGTGGGTCATTGAAAACACACACTTAATATAAAAATATATACATGTGAAACCCATTTTCTGTGGCTTCTAAAAAACGCCAAATACGTTGATTAAAAAAAAAAGTTGCACAGAGAACCGGAAGCATCCTGTACGTTCACTGCGTAATTTTCAAAATGGCTTCGTCGTATCGTGGGACTCGCGGGGACGGCGATGGCAGCGGACGACGGGCGTGGAACCTCTACTTCAGAACTGTCGATCGCGGTACCGACGAATTCTGTCTTCCTTTGAAAGAGAAATTTTGGACCGATCAAAAGAATTAGTATTCATCCCGTACGACACGCCCGACCACCAAGCCGATTTGCACGAAGACGTCGCCGACTCGCTCGCCCCCTCTCGTGGCTGAAGACATCGCTTTCGCAAACGTCAAGCACGAAGTGCGTACTTCGAGTTGAATATGCACGCGTGGTGCGAATGTGGCTAATGCGTGGTGCTGCCCGACTTGGAGCCGGGAGTGACCTTGCTGGAGGGAAATCGGAAGCAAACTTTGCAATCTAGAGTCGACGGACCCAGTCAATCCCGCGTGTAAGCGTACCGTTTTATTTTTTTTGTCAATACATTGTGCGATTGTTACATTTCTTATTTTTTATAATTATCACTGAAAAAAGTGTTGTGTACGAAATGTCGCTGAACTAAATGGTATGGGATTTCTTTCTTGATACCTGCGAACTCAATGTAGTCACTTTCCACAAAATGCAAGGAGCATATAAATCGGGTAGCGTCCGCTTTCCGAGGTGCCCGTAACTGTTCTACAGGAATTGCAGCCAGCCATTGGTCGCCGATCTCGTTGATCTTTCCGGAAACTCTGTGCAGACTCTGCCGCACAATGCCACTTTCGGATGCAGGACATGTGAGGCAGCTCTTCACGCAACATCTTGGGGGTATTGTTTTCGGAGCCGATCACGGGAATTCACCGCGGGCACTCACTACTCATTTCCAACTCTTCAATGTATAAAACAACTCATCTTGAAGTGCAGAACAGCGAGCGAAACAAACATAACTGCAAAAGAATCGCACGGCAAATGGTTCCCGCAACATTCTGTCGGTTGCTGCGCGCGGCCAAAACGAAAAGAAAAACGGAGGGGGAAACTGCGCACGGTCGGGTGTACCTACGTGACTTCCGCCGCAGGTTTCGGTTTCTGTTTCGAGCAGTTGCGTTTTTTGGCTTTATTAAAAATATACGTGACTCTGTAGCAAAATATTAATTGGGTAGTCTTTCGACACCATAATAAATCGCCTGGCAAAAAAATGAAAAATAAACATTTGGGGAGTGTCAGTGTCCCTTTAACTGTCGAGTCATTCTTCTTGCTGGCCTTTGATTGCACCGTCGTTGCACCACAGGTGGCTCTTTGTGCCAGCCCCGTTGACAAAGTAGTCAAGCCAGGCTCGATGGGTCTTCCACTACCGAATGTCACGATTCAAGTGAGCATCATGACCTCTTTGTCTACGAGTCGTTCAGGTTTGATGATCGCAAAAAGTACTGGCATACAGTAGAGGGAGGGGCTTATAGAGCTTCAGCCCCCTCCCCTCACCCCCCACCCCCGAAATCCAGGCGACCCTAGAATGTACACATGCATTTTGGTGACCCCGCCCCCACCACCTAACCCAACTTCATGAACATTTCACGTCACTTCAGCCCCCCCCCCCCAAAAGAAAAAAGATGAAAAATATTTCTGGTACGTTAGGAATATTTAATATGTATAAAAACAGCCGTGAAAGCTACGCTCATGCGGTTTGTGCGGGTAAGTTATACAGTCAGGGCGACATAGTATAGGGATCTAATTGTAACAATCAGTAGGCTAATTAGGTAAAATTTGTTGATTAGCTTTTTGATTAGTGAAAAGAGACATATGGTTCCAATGGGAAACTTGTTGAACGTCTCCGAAAACCACTAAATCAGCTTTTTCAGGAAGATATAAGGTAGGGGCAGCATTTCACGGCGTTCCTAAAAAACGCTCAATTTGGACGCGTTTCTAGGCTTCGGGTTATTATTGGAGCGCATCTCTGAGCCCGCGGTCCTGCTCCCCAGTGGCCGAGACGTGCAACACACGTACGCCCTACTTCCCTCCATCCTACAGGGGGGGGGGGGGCGACGCGGTGGCTTTGCGCAGTGACCACCGGGGAGCAGGATTGCGGGCGCAAATAAGGCGGCGCAAAGATGCGCTCCGATAAGAAGCCGAAACCTAGAAATTCGTCCAAACTGCGCGTTTCTTTCAGAACGCTATAAAATGCCTGCCACTGCTTTATATCTTTCTAAAAAGAGTGAGTTTAGTGGTTTTCGATGACGTTCAGCAAGTTTCTAATTGGAACCGTACGTATATTTTTACGTCTTATATAGTTAAGTAGCAAATTTTACCTAAGTATCTGACTGATAGTTACGATTAGCCCCCTGTATTATTTCCCCACGGCCGTATAATTCACCCGCACAAACCACATAAATGTAGCTGTCATGGCTCTTCTAAAGAAATCTGTTAAGATTAAGAAAAACACCCTGTCTATACCGCAAGTACAAAGGTTGTAGATGATACGGGAGTATGCTGTTTGAACAGTAACTATGCATCCCTTTCTCAAGTAGCTGAACCCGAGTTGATCACGGCAGGTCTGCGTAGATATTGTCTTCTTAACACGACTTTGGGAATCTAGTTTAGGCGGAGCCAGCAGATGGCGGCGGTTCTCGGGAAGGATGTTGACGGTGTTCTTTGTCGACATTCTCCAGATTCACGACGACGAAGGGCGAGAGCTTGGCCCTAACGAAATTGGTCACATGGCTGTGGCTACCACTCCGAGAAAACCTTTGGGCTGTTCACCTGCTACAGGGTAAGCTTTTCTGCTCCCATATCGCACGATGTGTCCGTTGTTACCGTGAGGTGCCGCTGAAAAGAGATGAAAAGTTCTCCATCAAAATGAAGTCGTGTTAATGCTCAGTTGTGTCATTGTCTCCTGCCATCTTGCTTGTACCGCCTCGTCTCCAAGATCTTTGTTATCTTGTGCTTCTGACGCTTTAGTTGCAACTGGCTCAAAAATTATATACAGTTTTTTTTAACTGCACCACATTTTTAAATAAAGGGGGAAAAGTTTTATGAATGCGGTTTTCACCGCGTGTTTATATGGCTCGGCGGACATTAGATGGGAATATAACCATCACTATTATCAGACTAATTAACTAAAATCCGTTAATTAACTTTTTAATTACTGTAATTAGGATATATGTTTATATTACGAACTTTAAGGCAGTCATATGCCAAGACTGTTCCATTTTGTAGAATTCGCGTAACCAGCTTGTGTACCGCGATATTCGTCCACGAATTTTGCACTTTTATCCGGCTAATGTAGCAAAGTTCGGCTATAGTGGCCACTTTCGTGGGTTTGCCGAATTGAGTGGATAAAAAGTCGGATTAAGTAGAAAATTCGGGGGCAGATATCTTGGAACACAGGCACATTACGCGAATTCTACAAAATGGAAGTCTTTGCATATGACTGCCTCAAAGTTTGTAATATAAACATATATCCTAATTACAGTAATTAAAAGTTAATTAACGGATTTTGGCTAATTAGTTTGATAATAGTGATGGTTATATTCTCATCTAATGTCCGCCAAGCCATATAAACACGCAGTGAAAACCGCATTCATAAAACTTTTCCCCCTTTATTTAAAAATTTGGTGCAGTTAAAAAAACACCCTGTATATGTTGCAAGGCTTGTCACATGTGTTGAAATATTGATTTTTTTTTTCAAACACCAAATGTTTTTTTATTGTTTTGCAGTAGCAGCAGGTGACTGATTGCCTGCAAGTCATATTACTTTTCTTTATATCGCTCATATGTACACAGTTTTCTTTTTTTAATTCAAGGACTGGGATCACACCAAATCACATCAAACCCGGCCACGTCAGACCACACCACGCCACTACATAACAGCACACCAGAACCCGCTTCTGAATTTACTTTCTGATGTAAATGTCACTAAACACCAGAACCCAGTCACCCCAGGACACAACAGCACACCAGAACCCGCTTCTAAATTCACGTTCTGGTGTAAATATCACTAAACACCAGAACCCAGTCACCCCAGGACACAACAGCATGCCAGAACCCACTTCTGAATTTACGTTCTGATGTAAATGTCACTAAACACCAGAACCCAGTCACCCCAGGACACAACAGCACACCAGTACCCGCTTCTGAATTTACTTTCTGATGTAAACGTCACTAAACACCAGAACCCAGTCACCCCAGGACACAACAGCACACCAGAACCCACTTCTGAATTTATGTTCTGATGTAAATGTCACTAAACACCAGAACCCAGTCACCCCAGGACACAACAGCACACCAGTACCCGCTTCTGAATTTACTTTCTGATGTAAACGTCACTAAACACCAGAACCCAGTCACCCCAGGACACAACAGCACACCAGAACCCACTTCTGAATTTATGTTCTGATGTAAATGTCACTGAACACCAGAACCCAGTCACCCCAGGACACAACAGCACACCAGAACCCACTTCTGAATTTACGTTCTGATGTAAATGTCACTAAACACCAGAACCCAGTCACCCCAGGACACTACAGCACACCAGAACCCGCTTCTGAATTTACTTTTGATGTAAACGTCACTAAACACCAGAACCCAGTCACCCCAGGACACAACAGCAAACCATAACCCTTCTGAACTCACGTTCTGATGTAAATGTCGCTAAACACCAGAACCCAGTAACCCCAGGACATAACAGCAAACCAGAACCCGCTTCTGAATTTACTTTCTGATGTAAACGTCACTAAACACCAGAACCCAGTCACCCCAGGACACAACAGCACACCAGAACCCGCTTCTGAATTTACGTTTTGATGTAAATGTCGCTAAACACCAGAACCCAGTCACCCCAGGACACA
This sequence comes from Ixodes ricinus, assembly GCA_037355805.1. Taxonomy (NCBI): domain Eukaryota; kingdom Metazoa; phylum Arthropoda; class Arachnida; order Ixodida; family Ixodidae; genus Ixodes; species Ixodes ricinus. The sequence continues at coordinate 15,748 of JAZHYW010060152.1, read as the reverse complement.
ACAGCACACCAGTACCCGCTTCTGAATTTACTTTTGATGTAAACGTCACTAAACACCAGAACCCAGTCACCCCAGGACACAACAGCACACCAGAACCCGCTTCTGAATTCACGTTCTGATGTAAATGTCACTAAACACCAGAACCCAGTCACCCCAGGACACAACAGCACACTCATGAACCCGCTTCTGAATTTACTTTCTGATGTAAACGTCACTAAACACCAGGAACCCAGTCACCCCAGGACACAACAGCACACCAGAACCCGCTTCTGAATTTACGTTCTTGATGTAAAACATGTCACTCAAACACCAGAACCCAGTCACCCCAGGACACAACAGCACACCAGAACCCAGCTTCCGAGATCTTACTGTCTGATGTAAACGTCACTAAACACCAGAACCCAGTCACCCCAGGACACAACAGCACACCATAACCCGCTTCTGAATTTACGTTCTGATGTAAATGTCACTAAACACCAGAACCCAGTCACCCCAGGACACAACAGCACACCAGAACCCGCTTCTGAATTTACTTTCTGATGTAAACGTCACTAAACACCAGAACCCAGTCACCCCAGGACACAACATCACACCAGAACCCGCTTCTGAATTTACGTTCTGATGTAAATGTCACTAAACACCAGAACCCAGTCACCCCAGGACACAACAGCACACCAGAACCCGCATCTGAATTTACGCTTCTGAGAGTAAACTGAGAAATTTTTGTGTCAAATAAACACAAATGAATCATACAAGATATATACGAACATATAAGAACTATATAAGATATACAGGAACATATAAAAACCATATAAGAAACTCGTGAGAAATTTCCTATAAGTTTCTTATATGGTTCTTAGATATCTTATATAGTGCTTATAAAGTTCTTATATGGTTTTATTATGTTCTTATATATATTGTTTGATTCATATGTATTTATTGGACACAATAAATTTCTCATACAAATTTCTTTTTCCTCAGGAACCCGGTCACGCCAAGACAAACATCACAACAGAGCCCGCGTCTGAATTTCCACGATTCTGAACAGCATCTATAGTGCAGAAAGAAATAGTATAACTTTTTTCCAACATGTAGTTGAACATGTAAAGTGTACAATGCCAAGAGCAGATTGAAAAGAACCAAATAAATATTAATTGCGTTGCATGAATGTGCAGACGACCGGAAGTTAGTCAGCCCCAATGGGCGTCTGGTGTCTCTGCTGTGCACGAGAAATTTAGCCAGCGCAGTACAACCACTAGCCAGGGGTCTTTAACGTGCACCACGCAGTAGTGATGCACGACCGCGCGCCGGTACGACGCTCATCCAGATGGAAACGGGCAGGGGTGAGGATCGAACCCAGGATTCCTGGGTTCTGCAGCCCGAGCTTTCGGTCCACGCGCTACGAGCCGTGGTGCGTTAACACCGTTGGCCACCGATCCCCTCCAGGACCAATTCTTAAAAGTAATGAATTAAAAGCTTGTTTTAATAAACGAGCCAAATCCAAACACCAACTAGTTCAAGGAAACACCTGCAGCTTTAATTAATAGAGTACTACTGAACCTTGCCCAGTCCAAAACGAACCAAAACACAGTCCAAAGAACACCAAGAACCGTCGCTGCATTCCAGTCAAAGTGGATTTGACTTTTCTAGAAACAAAAAGAACTCCTCACTGCAGACGTAGAAAGGCTGAGGAAGGATTATTTTTAGATGCAGCAGAAACATTTTTCTTCTCAGGACGAACCGAGCAAAACCGAGACGGCATTTCGGAATGGCTTCTACTACACGGGCGACAAGGGCTACAAGGACAATGATGGCTACCTCTGGTTCTATGCTCGAGCAGACGACGTCATAATCTCTGCAGGGTACGCTCTTTATTTTTGAAATCAACAAAACTAATTTAAGAAGAAAATAAAAAACGTAAAAAAAGCTTTCTTCTTTGACACTTTGCACTCAGTGTGTGCTCCACACCTTAAGGAAATATATGCTAAGTGGTTACAAATGTTGCGTGATACTGAAATCATTGCTTACATAATTTAAATGTAAACATGTTCGACAGAGATCTGTCTGATTATAAACAAATTGACAAAAATTTCCAAATCTAACCGGATTTTTAATAAAAAAAATAACAGCCACCTTTACCTCCAAAGCCTTATAATGCCTGAAATGCAGCATTGGAGGAGCAATCTTTAAAAGGGCGGTGCAACAATATTAACTTCGAAAATATTTTGCAGTTTTAATTTTTTTGCATTGTTTATCTTACCAAAAGGGGTAGAGAATCGCCTCATTTGTTTTTCCAGAAATATCGCAATTCCGTTGCGTAATAGCAGGATTGAAGTTGATGATGACGGGAGCCAGACTTGACGTGTCGATTCGCAGTGAGACCGGCTCAGGGAAGGGTGCCATCTCTTCAAAGATAAGCCGGTTCCATGTGTAGGTTCAGTCCTGCAATGATGACGAGGGGCTTACGTTGCTGGAGACGAACTTGATGCTGGCCCGAAACGGAAGGGGCACCAAGACGCAGCAACAGCTGCATAGACATCAGAAGCGGGTTTAGAAACATCGTGTTGGTGGCCCTGCCGCTGCGCCCCGCTGCCTTAAAAAAAGTAATTTACTATTGTCATGCCAGTTGCAATCAAAAGTAGAACTGAATTGGTTACTAAGAATTAGACTTACTTTTCCACTTATGTGAGGGTGGCAGTAAAGCAGTGTCACTCGTTGTGATGCGACTTGGCGCCAGCCTTCTTGGTCCTCCCATGTGCAGTTTAGACTGCAGTCATAGAGACAAAGCATGTTCTCTTTAAACTGTGTTATTCGACATTGGTTAAATACTTTCAGCCTCGGACGGTAACAGGAGGAGCCGTCTTGCAGGTATCGAATCGGACCATTCGAGGTGGAAAGCGTCCTGGCCAAGCATCCAGCCGTCGCAGAGTGTGCCGTCGTTGGAAGTCCGGATCCAAACAGGGGAGAAGTTAGTTTTAGTCATCTTTTATTTTGTTTGTATCATTATGTAGTATAATTAATTTTACAATGATTTTGTGCAGATCAGGGGAATTAAGGCATAGTCTGAGTACAGTTCGGATATTTCTACCGGCCTCTTAATACTGGTTCAAGAACATATATGTGGGCCTTTGGCTATCTTTGACACTGCGGAAATGAACCCAACATACTTTAAAGGAATCACAAAAATGTATTAATTCGAAGTGTACACCTGAATGGTTCATAATCCGGGTGGGACCATGGGCATAAAGAAAACTTGTCCAATTCAGAAAGTAGAACCACACATAGTCCACCTTTCTGTAAATTAAACCGCCCCCCCCCTCAAAAAAAAAAATAGATTATTGTACAGTGAACAATTTTTTGTCGTAATTCAGAAAGTGGACTATGGGTCGCTGTAGTGCTTGCTTTGACAAGAACAAAGGAAGAGAAGCCAGGCAATCAGTATATGGCTTTTGATTTTCTAATTTTTATATTCTTCCTCGAAATTTCTCGTTTGATCCTTACACTGGATCGCATATCCGTCGAATTCAGCATTAAGAAATTGTCCGGTCTAAACCGGAAGTACTTAAGTTTTTACCGCTCGTTAGGCCTAAGGAGGCTTCATATAGACAAACGTCATTTTTATTTTGATATATAATGCCCGGATAATAATTAAACTAGTCATGAGCGTGTGTACGAAACTGCACCTGAATTTCGCCACAATGGCTGACATCCTGCCGTCACGCGTGACGTAACATCAGGCATGGGATCGTCGGCTATGAAGGCGCTTCGTGTATGCGGGGGTTAAAATATGTACTTCGATGAGTGTTTTGTATTTTGTTTCCTCCTTATACTCTATTTTAGGTTGTTCTCAGTTCAATTGCGTCAGAAACACACACAGCCTCGGGAATCCTCTTCGTAAAGGTGTGGTAACTCTTTGCAAAGAATGATACGTCAATCACTGGAACGCACGGATAGTTGCTCCAAGCTCACGGCCGTCTTGGATAATATCTCAATAAAAGTCGCGTTTTGTTGCATAAATAAAGCTCGACTTTTTCGAGATATCATTCCGAACGAAGAACTACACTAACACCACAGACGAAGGCCTCCGTATGGTCTTCTTCCTTATGTGAAGATGATCGCGTACTTCCAAGACCCGACGCCGATTGACACGAGCTTGCGACGGCAACTCTGGCCAATCACGCTCGATCATCTGATGGAGACGCTGCGGAGTTTGTCATGATGTACATTCACTTTGCAAGAGAAGTTACCACACCTTTGCGAAGAGGATTCCAGAGGCTGTCTATGTTTCTGACGGTATCTGTAACCGAGCATTGCCATGAATAGTAAAGATAATCCGTAATTCCAAGCCATGATATGTCTGGCAGTCTCAACGCTGCGGCAAGTGTTCAGGGGAAATTCTGTGACTATGCCGTGGGACATGTGGTCTCCGGACGTGCGCGTAGCCGCCTTGTATTATTCTTTGTTTCTGAAACAAAGTTTGGGAACCGGTAACCTCCAGGGGAAACTCATTTTTGCAAAGCGCACGTTATTAACGCGGCAGTTGTGTGATGTCCACCGTCGCAACAACCCACTGCACCGTTTACACGGTGATATCGCTGGTCGACTCTGGATTGAGGAGGGTGAGTTCTCGGCTTGTAGGTTTTGGGGAATGTTTACCGATTAACACTTTTACTTTTCTTGGGAACTGAAACCTTCAAAACGTTAGAATGGGAAGTGCTCTCCAGGCCTCTGGAGAGCACTTCCTTACTGTCCTTTGGAACATGAAAATAATCGTTCCACGAGCCAGTCCTGAAATAAACTTTGTCTGTACATATTCACGTGGTTGGAGGACTTCATTTTTTAGTTGTAAAGTTAGACAGGATAGTGATCATAAAATGTTCAGCTCAAATGTGCAATGTTCCAGCCCTGATCAGTTGTATCAAAAACAAAAGTGTTGAAACTTGACAAATATGGGGCTCCCTGCTGGATGGTTCCCAAGACGTCTGCAATGTGGGATGACGTATAAACACCTGACGTGCGTGTTATAGGAACATCAGCACGCTTTCAAAAAAGTAAGAAATATAAAGAAAGGACACACCAATCAATGGAGAATATAAATTGCAGAAAACCATGTCAGCCAGGCAGGGGCCATGATCCTTCAAGCGCATTGGCGGGTAAATAAACGCACGAGATGCTCGAAAAATATTTTCTTCGCCGCTTGCTTACTAGCAGGCGTACTTACACGCCATATAAATTCGTGCTGAGGACAAAGCTGGAGTCCACGAGATCAATCACATCGATTAGAGTTATTACTGTGGGAGACAGAGGATTAAAAAAGATGCTCTACCGCCAACGTAGACATTTTCAGTCAATGTCTTACCCATGTTGTTTGTCGTATACCCATATTGTTCGTCGCTCTCAGGTGGTGAAAGCGTTTATCGTGCTCCGAGCGAGTCATGGAAACATTGAGGACCTGGACGGGCTTGCCGTGGAACTGCAGGAATTTGTTAAGAAGAACACGGCGCCTTACAAGTACCCCCGAAAGGTAATCTAGGGTACCTGACAGTGCTTGCGAGATGGGAGAATCATTTCAGCTTGCAGAGATAGATTGGTACTGAGAAATGGTGCAATCTAACTATCAGACGCAAGGCTTATTTTATGTGAATAACGAACCACCAATGTATTGAGCACAATTGCACTTTCTCTGAGCTTGTTGGTTCTAATGTTGTCCTTGTCTGACAGATAGCCACCAACAATGTTTAATTTTAGACTTGCCATTATTAGCAATAGTGACGCCTCAATCAAAACAGCAGCACACGCAGAAACAAAAAATATCAGGGTGGCGATGAACCGGGAACACTACTTATCATTCTAGGGAATTTGTCAACCCGAAAAAGGTTGGGGTTTATCCGGGAACCAACTACGTCATGACGTATCAAGAAAATTGCAAGAAAAAAATAATTAGCAGTACTTTGGTTGTACTTGACAAAGTTATCATACAAGGAATATCTGCTCGAATCGGAGAAACCTCGGTCCCGACGCTCGTGCTAGGACTTCCAACAAGTGTGCCATTGGTTGTCGCTGCAGTTACGTGATTGCTTACGCCAGTCAATGAGAGCGAGGTGCTACCCCCGAGGGAGCAATGCTGCCACGGCTACACTATTGCAATGGCCCCCAAAGTTTGAGATGTTATTAGTCAATGAAATCCACAATATTTGGCAGTCAAGATATTGCGAATGTTGTGCGTGAACCTATTTTTAACACTGGAAAGTTCTTAAGTCCTCCCTTATAACGTATTCCATGTTAAAAATGCAACTTTTATATTGCACTTTTTTTAATCACAAGTACAAGAAGAAGATTTGAACGCAATATTTCGTTGGGGTGTTATAGTTCCGTCAATAACTCGAAGCCAATAGAAAGTATCCTTAGAGGCTTCATATGCTCTCCTTGAACACGGGTCACGGTGTTACGGCACACTCTCCAATTTAAACGGCGGAAAACCTCGACGGAAAAGTTGTGCAATTTGGGAACGACTACAGCGGACGCTTTGCAAACAGTCGACCATTTTGACGTCACATCCTTCGCACGACGCGATTACGCAGGTGGAATTCGTCGGAGAGCTGCCGAAGACCATCAGCGGCAAAGTTTTGCGCACATCGCTGAGGGAAAGAGAGAAGCCGATCAACGGGGCCTAAAGCTAGTCCCTCTCCCCCAAGTGCAATAAACGTTGGCATCGGCTCTTTGAGCTATCGTTCCGGCCTCGGATGTTATTGTTGGTGACCTGGAGCATGCTCCATAGTCACAGACGGAGTGACAACGGCACAGAGGAGTTTTAGTTGCCCTGCCTCCAGGGCACGCTTCCTGTTTGATGACACTTGGGTGTTATGTTAGCCTCCAGCATGCTGGCGCAGCCAGAGCTATTTATACTAAGAGAGTTCGGCGGATGAGTGGAGCTTGTGACCCGCTGAATCTAGCTAGAACTAGCTGACCTCGCGATAATGCAAGATGGATGTGGTTTTTCGTTTCGCCACTCCCCTCTGAGCAAGCCCCATCAAATTCGCGGTTACAAATAGCCTTATTAAAACATTTCCCGTTCATCGGTAATCAGTTCCACCTGTTATTGATCACTCCGTTTGAAGACCGCGCACTCTTTATCGATCTTCACTAACAAAACTTACAAATAAGCATTTTTTTGTTGGTTTGCGGACAAAAAAACATGCTAAACAAAAGTTCGGCCATTTAGGGCACGGGTTTGCAGTTCCCGCGTCGCAAACACTTTTCGCGGTGTTGGCTTGTGGCGGTGATGGGAATGTAGAAAATTGAATTTCTAGACGAGAGAAGGGAATGAGAGCCGGTAATATTCTTGGAGATCGCTGCAGATAAGAAAGTGTGAGCAATTGATTCCGTGGAAAGTGCCAAATGTGCTTACGTTAACGAGAGACCCTTTTGGTACGATGACACATTAGTGCGGACATGGGTTGGCTAATCCAGTGTGGGTCATGGTTTAGTAACACAATAGGGCGGGGAAAGCATTTGGTTGCCAGATCTCTGGTCGTGGTTGCTAGGCTGTCGGCATGTTCAAACGAATGCCCAAGTCTCCCAGAATAAACGGCTCTGCTCGCAGCCAAAGAATGGAGGAAGGCAATGAGTACATGCTGGAGGTTGGGCTCCATGAGACACCCTGCTGTTCCTACCTTGTCAGTGACTATGATCTATTAAGACATTCTTAATGTAAGGGGCGTTCCTGAGAAAAGAGAACTGCGTTTTTTTTGCTTTTTTTTGGCCCGAGTAAATTAAGCTACGCATTGCAGACAGGTAAACCTCCACGGGAATGTGACGCGTAGCGGTTGGGATGGAACGCGAAATGTTTGAGAACACGATGTTACCAAGATTAAAAGATAATTGTGAAGGACAAAATTTCCCCATGGGCCGTCGCCCACCTAAGCTTAATTTCGTCGAAACAAGAAATGACATTGTGGGTGCGTGTGGTATCTAGAAAGAAAGAACACGATAGCACTTTTTCTTCCCGACAAGCGTATTTCACCGATATGAAGCCCACTTGCGTGTACAATGCCTTGTTCTGACGATATTGGGCTTGGGTCGACGTTGGCTCGTAGACAGAAATTTCGTCTTTCTCAATTATCTCTTGATCCAGGTGACGTCATGGTCTCAAAGTTATCGTTGTATCCTAACCACTAGTGTCACATTCTGACGGAATAAGACCTTTCTGCGATGCATACTTTACTTACGCGGGCCGAGAAACGCGGTTCTAATTTCTCAGGAGCGCCCAGGGTACCTATGAAACGCGCAATCTGGAATCTTTTTTATCGCTTGCTTATGGATCAAATTAAATGAGTGCAAAACAAAGCTGCGAGATTTGTTTCTGTGCTGTGTGTATGTGTGTGTGTGTGTGTGTGTGTGTGTTGTGTGCAGACATGTACGTAACGCGTTACAAGTAACGAGTTACTTGTACCTAGTTACTATTTTCGGTAACGAGTAACGTATTTAGTTACTTTTTTAGAAAAGGAACGAGTAACGGTATTTAGTTACTTTGAAGGCCAAGTAACGAGTGACGGTATCTCGTTACTTTTGAGGAGTAACGTGTACAACACCGCTTAGATGGCCTCGTTTCAATTCTACCCTGAGTATGCGTCTATTGCGACAAAGGCAGATGGGCAACCCGAAAAACAAATAAACAGTATGACAGTACAGCAACGTATATCGCTGAACGCGTCAGTCGAACAGTTCGACTGACGTGTCCAGCGATATACGTTGCTGTACTGAACTCTACAGCTTGGAATGTCCTTCACCCAGCGAGCACAATCAGGTTCGTTGGGTGAACTTTCTAGAACCGGGTACGGACCGAATGTAAACCCGGAGGTTGCAAACACAGGAAGGCACATAACCCATTACCCGCTGTCCTCAATGAAGACGTAGTTCCTGAAGATTCGCCAACTCTTCGTGAAGCACAACACTGCTAGTTCCTTTGAGCGCGTCAGTAGAACGACGCTTCAGCGTCGCCGGAGATGAATTTTCAAGGAAGCGGGGAAACATAACTGATGAAAACTACCACAGGCAGCTGCTGCGTAAGGGCAATGACTACTAAAAAGAAAGCAATAAACCATGAAACAAAAACAGTTGTGTATTTGCTCGTCAAAGTAACGTGAAAAGTAACTCGTTACTTTTGAGGTAACTCACGCGTTCCTTTTGAGAATCGGTAACGAGTAACGTATTTAGTTACTTTTTGAGCGAGTAACGAGTAACGGTATTTAGTTACTTTTTTGGGGTAACGTGTACATGTCTGGTTGTGTTTATACTTACAGATGGGACAGTCAGCCACTGTGGGCGTCTGTTGTCTCCGCCGTTCACGAAAGATTTTGCCATGGGAGTACCACCGCTAACCTGGGGTCTTTAAAGGGGGACTCAAGCGGTTTTTGGGGAAGCTACTTTTTGGTGCGATGGCGTTAAGGAAGTGTCAGTGAATGAGTATCTTCAGTTTTAGAAGGCAGAACCACCTATTAATCACGCACGAATAAAATACGTGCGGACTCTTTTCTGTACTTGCGAGGACCAATGAAATTATCGTATGTTTGAAACTTTTGGCGGCCTTTTCTTTCCCCGCTGCGTTGGAAACAACCGAATCGGCAGACCATTCACAGGTCGAGGAGAACTGGTGGCGCGCGTTGCATGCCGGTCGCGGGCCGGCTTCTTCCCATGCGAACATGGCGTCGGTGGTGATCGTTGGCGTGGTCGGCGTGGTGGAAGCTCATCGTTCCGCGTAAAAGCGCTATCCTTGACTGTGAATTTTCGTCGTGTGTCGCTATGATAACCCAGCACGTACTAGAAGGGAAGATCCACCTACTCGTGCGGCGATGTCGTGGCGGCACTCTCAAGACAGCAGAAACGCCCGTGCCGTCGTGTTTGTTTACTTCGACTACAGTGGTGCTTTCTAAGCATTTGTGTCCTCGAACATCGCCCGGATTTCTTATTTGGCGCATTTTATGCGTGTGCTCAAGTTCAAGGTATTACTGGCGCGTACCGTATAAAGGATGCGAATTTTCACGCGTTTTCATCACCGGAGAAAAGTGATTAGTGTTAGCAATCCTGAACGCTCGCAACGTCTATCTGATCACGAAATCATATTTCTACGTTGCTATATCGCTGCTAAGATTACATTGTCTTTTATAATCGTAGAAAAGGCGTGTGGCGATATTTGTACTATTGTAATGTCGTGTATTAGAGTCGTGATCGTCCAAGACGGCGTACTGCATCTTTTTATTTTCTTTTTTCATACACTGTAGCCTGCAAGCCTATCAAGAAAAAATAATAATAAAGCTTTTGGCTATAGAAAACTGTCTGTCTATATTCTGTTACGGCATTGAGTAGCAGTGCGTCCCCTTTTAGAGGGGCCGCTGAAACAGCTGACGGCGGCGTATAGAAGCGGTCGCCGTGTTGACGACCCGCTGCGCTTGTTGTAGTGGTTGCCGGTGTGTGTACGCGCGGCGCTGAGCGGTCGTTCCGGTCGCTCCGGTTGCAACGGACGCAGTCGTAAATACGCGCTCGTTGCACATGTCTGAACCAGCCTTCCCTCCGTCCTCCCGAGGCGAAAGTCAACGTGGCGACATCGCTTGACATCACGTACCAGAGGTAACGCTGCGATGTCAAACGTTGGTTTGGTTAGGACTTGCCCAAACCGCAAATCGAAGAACGCCCGAAAAGGTCTGCGTTTCGTCGTCCTCGGAACCCGAACATGACTCCGAAGCGCTGCTATCGTCCACATCGCACGTCGGAGTGGCGTCATAGGAAATCATCCCCAGGTCGGCTGTCCGCCGAAGAATTTCAACCTCTAACGGCGTCAGGTCCTCGAGCGTAGAGAACTCCGCCATGATCGAAGCTCGAATGACAAAGAGGTTCGGCCGATGCGGCTACCTCGGGATCACTGCGCGACGGAACGTCGTCCAACGCCATTGGCCCGAGATCCTTTTGATAAGCGTGCGAGGACCAATGAGAGTGGTTTCGTTTTCGGGTGGATCCGAGGTTTGGCGGCCTTCAATTACATTTTTATTAAAGAAATAATCACCGTATGACTATACTTTTTGGTTTTTAGGGATACTTAGGGCGTCTAAATTCAGCTGTCATCATCAAAACACGAACTCAAAACCACTTGAGTGTCCCTTTAACGTGCGTCACGCGTAGTGATACACGACCGCACGCCGGTACGACGCTCATACAGATGGAAACGGGCAGGGGTGGGGATTGAACCCAGGATCCCTACTTTTCTGCAGTGCGAGCTTTCGGTCCACGTGCTCCGAGCTGCGATGCGTAAACAGACTCGGCCGCCAATCCCTCATGAAAGCATCAGTGTTGTCAAAAAAACATCTTCAATTAAGAAAAAAATGCCATTGTGTTTTCGTAGAAAAGGTCTTCAGTTTATAGCTAACGCACAACAGATTCTCAAACAAAGGAACACAGGTTACAGTATCTGCAATTTGTTTTTTCCTGAACACGTTCTTGTGCTTTTCCCTTACACTTGAAGACTAGGATCGGGTTCTTAGAAATATTGTTTCAAAGCTTTTAAATTACCAGGTTTTTAATGTTTGTTAAAAGGATGTGATTAATTCTGGATTTTCCTATATTAATAGATATACCATTTGTCTTTCCCATGATGGTTGAGTTTATTAATGCTTGTAATATATCTCTGTGTGTTTGTGGAGAATATATTTCTTGCAAAGCTATCATGTATTTTACCACTCCTCTATCAATGCTGAGCGCAAGTGTTGTCTGCTTCTTGCATCAGGGGTTAGCGATGATGTCAGAACGCCAGACTCTTATTGGCTGATTGAAAACAGAAATAGTGGGTAGACCTCAAGGCATCTAGTATTGAGGTCTACCCACTATCCTTTCAATCAGAGCCAATCAGAGCTCGGCGTCATTCTGACGTCACCGCAACTCCTCCGCAAGAAGCAGACGAGCTTGCTCTCCGCATAGCACAGCCAGAAATAACCTGCCCCCTCCCTCTTAAAAAAAAAAGAAAAAAAAAAGCCAGGCAGTTTTTTTAATATAGATTGACAAACAAGTCAGTGTTTGCCCAATCAGGGCCACATGTTGATGTATACGCATACATTTTGACCCCCCCCCCCTCTTCCTTTCTGCACCCCAAGTCATAAACATCTTGGCTCTCCAATACACACATTTTTGAAAATGTATCTATTGGAAATAAAACTATTCTATTCTGTTCTATATCTATGTCACGACCGGCTTTATAGGGGCGACCAGGTCACCCGAGGCAGCACGAGTGCGCCGCATTTGCTTTTGCTTGTTTAGTACTTTCTCTAGTTCGCTGAAATTTAGTGCACTAAAAAGCCGAGGCAACAAAATGTATCTGCCTGATCTTAAAGAGGCACTGACACATTAAAACGATGAAAATAATCCCTGGAGAAGGGGAACAAGAGGGACAAAGGACAAACACAAAACTCAATCCGAAACGAGCACACTGGCGCTACCACGTATCACTTCCTATAGCCGACGTTCGCCCGCGGACGCAGTATCCATGTGTGCTGAACTATGGTCTGTCTCATACTTAGCGTGCAACGCTGGTCAAAGTTACTGGCGCGAGCGCGTGGGCTTCATCTATGGTTTTTCTGCGCGAGAACGCGTGCAAATGATCAACGAGATCAGGCACCACGCTCGCGCCAGCCTGGCTCTGATGCAGTTGCATACCAAGAGTGAAACAAGAGTACAAGTGTATGACTCACCACTGCTTGTCAAGTTGTCGGGTTTCATGCCGCGGACGGTCTCCCGCGGACCAAAATATGCTGGACAATATAGGATGCCCAGCCGCTAATGGTTGTCCGCAGACTGAGTATGCCGGGTGCCGGGCCGGATCAGGGGCATAACTCGCCGTCGATGGTTGCCTGCACGGACTAAGAATGCTGGACTAAGCATGAATCGCCGCCAACAGCTTTCTGCAAACGCACGGCGAACGCCCTCGCGACATCGAGGAGTAACCTCCGACGCCCGCCATCATCAGCGCCGTCTCTCCGCTGGGACTCCCGTCTCCACCGTCGCCACGGCGTTCAGCGTCTCCAGAGTCCAGTCTCGCCCCGGCGCTCGATCCTGCTGTTGCGCCGCCGTCGACGTTCAGCGTCTTCAGCGCCACGACCCCGCCGAGGAGAGCATGTCTCCCTTACGTTGCCGGGAAAGCTCATGAGCGGCAACGCCTGGATGTGGCGTTGCAGAAGACGACCGAAGTAAGCGCCTCCAAGAACGTCGGAGCGCTCCTCGCTCTCCCGACGTTACGCATCGCAACGACGCACCTGCAACGGTGAGCAACAACTTAAGGGGTGTCCAAACAGGACACTACGATACGCACGACTCCTGCAAGTCGTTGCTGCGCGCCGCTGGCTCCGCTTCCGGCCGTCGGAGGAAACTTCCTCCCGTCAAAGCTGCCGGGGAAGCGTCCCCGCTAGATCTGCCCCTCGCTTCCTCGCGGCGGCCTTGCTCTGCTCATCACGTGGGTCCGGAGAGCCACTCACACGCTCTCTTGGCTGTCCGTCAATCGCTCAAGGCCTCCGCCGCTTTGGGAGTCCCGAAAACGGGAAAGGGAAGACTCGAGTGTGAGGGCAGCAGCCAGGCGAGCCGCGCGTCGTGTCCAAGGTCGTGTCATCGTCCAGCAGTTCTGTGGATTGGATCGGATTCCCGCGGCTCTTGTTCCTAACGTGACCTCGTATAGACAAACAAACCTGGTTGGTTTGAAATTTAATAAAATAAATGCTATATTCTTAAGTTCTCAGTGTTTCTACATACAACTAAAAGTCTCCCTTTTGCGCACTGCACTTTATTAATTTTTTCGAGCTACGAGCGTGGATTTTGACGAAAAAAGCTGAGCCGAGGCGGCCGAAACGCGCGCTTCGACGAAGGAATCTCCCAAATCCATCCGAAGCCGGACCTCTTTGGCCTTCCTGCCGAGGTGACGGCGGTAGTACAGGCCACTGTAGCGGTAGCAAGGTCGGCGACTTTGTGATCCGCGGGAGATAGACAGGCATCAGGCATACCATTGGCAGAGTGGCGTGTGACGTCAAGTCTGACGAGCACCGACGTCAACGACAAGTGGAGGAGGCGAGGAGGCAAGTCGTGAATTTGGCTCGGCCGGTGTCCAAACAGACATTCGACCGACGACTGCCGGATCGGTTCAATTTTGACGACTTTTGCAGGAGTCGTGTAGTTTGTAGTAGCCTGTTTGGACAGGCCTTTAAACGTTGTTATTGACGGCCACGACGCATCGGCACTCGAGGACACCGGAGCAGACTACTCCAGCCTTGAGTCGGAGGCTCTCGCCGCCTTCGGAAAGTGACGCCACCATGGGATGGCCCGCAATTACGAACCTCCGGAGGGCGCCTCATCACACCAATCGGGAGACGCACTATTTTCCTGAAAAAAAAAAAAAGTGCCACTGTCGAAACTTTGACGGACGTCAGGCCCTTTCTTATTTTTACTTTTCTATTTTTAATTATTATATTTTATTTTTCATTTAATAATTTATTTTTGTAAGTTCTTGTGTTTAACTTTGACTTTTATGCCTTCCTTTTTAACTGTACTCTCCGCGTATTTAGCGTTCTTGTGTCTTGCCTTGATTGTTCTTGTATACAGATACAACTTTTTTTTTCGAAACCTTTACTTTTTTTTGTGCAACTTTTTTCGCTAATAAATTAGATTTTTTTTTTAATTTAACATCCCATGTCTTCTGTGTCTGCGCACCCTATTTTTGCCTATATATTAAAGGAAGCATTTATAAGCCTTCACCCACTATACACATACACATATATATATATATATATATATATATATATATATATATATATATATATATATACGAAAATCAATTACGCTCGGTTCAACGCTCAGAAAGAGTCTCCCTACCTAAAACAAAGCGCACACAGCGAGGAAAGTAAACACTATAGAGCATTAAGAAGGAATCAACTAAGCGTGCAGGTGAGAAATATATATGTATATATAGTATATGTAGTTCATAAAGCACCCGTGTCTCAGGCAGGGATATTCTAAAAAAGTCGTATGCATATATATGAGAGGGAGAAAAAGAAAGGAAAAAAGATTTAAAAAAACATTGATTGGAAACAACACTGGAAGTTTAGTTCGACGTTTCTTCCTAACACGTGTATTTGTCAGTAAAATAAAAACAATGGGCCAGCCAAAATTATTAAGAGAAGCGCTTGCAATGTAAGAATATATACCAGAATTCAAATCCAAGTATAAATATTTTAACGAACTTTAAGGGAGCTCAAACAGATGTTCGCTCAAGACTTCGTTCACGAATGCAGATCGGAGCTTGCTGGAAGAAAAGTAAATAAAATTTGCGGCGCAAAGAGAGCAGCTGGGACATTGTCCCTGCCGGCTGAACCTCGCCCCTCGTCGATTCTTGGCAACGATTAAGCTCACTCAGTTAAAAAGGTTTGCGAAAAAAAATATTTTTTATTCATTTTTAGGCGAGGAAATAGGCAGACGAATTAAATAAATTGGGGTTGTGGGGATATTTATACAGCGTGTAGTTGGTCAGCCATTTAAAGTTGCGACTAGTCACTCGCTGTAGATGAGCAATTTAGCCAGTGCAGTACAACCGCTAGCCTGGGGTCTTTAACGTGCACCACGCAGTAGTGATACACGACCGCACGCCGGTACGATGCTCATCCAGATCGAAACGGGCAGGGGTGGGGCTTGAACCCAGGAGCCCTGGGTTCTGCAGCGCGAGCTC